>CM044956.1:22677509-22713423 GCA_024516035.1 Bactericera cockerelli
GGGGTTCCAATGTTCTTGTATTCAAGGTGTACAAAGGGCTCCACCACTCGCCCTCCCCACCCTATTCTGTCTTTCTTAACCTAGTCTTGACATCACACCACACTACACTGTAAAACCCAAATGAAGAAAAGCACACCCACTTTCGAAAAGACCATGATAACAATATTTTATTATTTCCGTCCTTTCTTCCTAAAAGTACCTGAACACCAGCTCAAAGTACATGAAGGGAGGCTTGTGGCACCCCGTGGATTATGTGTCATGTAACGTTCAGTGTCAACATTTGACGAATTTCTAATTACATATTTTTCTTGACAAGTGGAATGACTATGGTTTTTGTCCATTTCATGTATACTGTATAATTCAATAATTATATACCTTACTTGAACAAACATTATGTTCAGTCGACTCATGGTGTTGTGGCCTTATGTTATTAAGCTATACCATTCTTCGAGAAGCCAAACTTTGATTTTATTCCGGTGATTTAGAATATACCTAACTAATAAAAACGTCAGTTAATTCTATCCTTGCATTTCCGCGCGACCAATTGAACAAAACTTGTTTTAAATTTGGTACAAGAGACATTTTGAGTTAGAATTTAAGGTTGGCAGTGTTAGCATATAAATTTAATACCCAAATGGTTGGTCTGTACTGCACGATAATCAGATGTACGTCGAGTTTTTCGAATTATTCAGAATATCGAATTCTGCATAGTCAGATGCAAAATGGGATGTGTGTGCTCTTTTTTGTTCACTTGAGCTTTGTGTTTGTTCACTTGAGCTTTGTCTCTAATTAGTGTTAAACAATGTGCGAACCCCCTTGACTATGTACACAATGGTCCCCCCCAGGCCGAGTGGGTTAGGTCTGGTTAATGCTGGTAGTCGTCTCCATAAGCACATCCGCATCCAGAGTGGTCCCCTCATCCCCCCCTTCCTCCAACTCCTCCCTCTCCCCACTGTGAGATGCGATCTGATTCAGCTCGTCCAGCGGTACCATCTCCACATCCGAGTTGTCGGTGGTGGCGTCTGGTTCTCCAGTGGTCGTTGGTTCGAATGTCACGTCAGGCAGGGAACTTTTGAAGAGCAGATCCGAGACTGGGAAGAGAGTGCCTAGGTTGTACACGAATACCTCACTGCTGGAGTCGGTGAGGTTGACATTCTCGATTGAAATGTTGCCTGCAACGATAGTATAATATTAGTGAACTGTCTTTATTATTTTTACTACATCACATGTTTACCTGGAACATTGAGTGCATTGTTACAAAGTTTTAAAAACATAATCTGATAACGTAAATCCCTGATAGTTATGACGGGTAAATTCCCTCTTTTTACTTTCTATTACCTATAACGTGTGTGTATTTATTTTGAACCAATCCGAAAAAGAGCGGCCGCCTTTGGGGTTGTGACATATCAAATCAAATGATTTTGAGGTGCTGATTACGGATTTGACATTAATGATTAGCTAGCTAGCTGTTACCAGTGAGTCACCAGTGGCGGAGTTCGACTTCTTTTTGAGTGATAAGAAAACTCCTGTGGTGTCTCACCAGTTTTACAATCCCTATTACCATCATCATTATCACAATGTTTCATATTAAGCTGTGTGTGTGCATATGAGGGAAAATCACTAACCTTGTTTGTTACTAACGGTGAGATTGTACCCTGACAAAGTTTCGAGGGTCGTGTTATCCTTGAGGTCTTTAATATATAGTCTGCCCTTGACAAAATGGCTAAGGAGGAGGGTCAGACCAGCGTCTCTTGAGAGATAGTTATCGGGGGCGTAGCCCAAGCCCGCTTTCTCGAAGGCTTCATCCGTTGGAACAAAGAAGGTGTAGTCTGAAAAATAAAATAGAAATATATAAAGGGGTTTCCATTTAGAACGCCCTACTTTTAAATGATGGTTATAAAATACAGGTTTTTTGGAGTACTAAAACAAAATGTATTTTTATTACACCTACACACTTTGCCATTATGACATTCAACATTAGTCATAATGCTACACTCACCAGCTCCGGATTATTATCAATGCTACACTCACCAGCTCCGGATTATTATCAATGCTACACTCACCAGCTCCGGATTATTATCAATGCTACACTCACCAGCTCCGGATTATTATCAATGCTACACTCACCAGCTCCGGATTATTATCAATGCTACACTCACCAGCTCCGGATTATTATCAATGCTACCCTCACCAGCTCCGGATTATTATCAATGCTACACTCACCAGCTCCGGATTATTATCAATGCTACACTCACCAGCTCCGGATTATTATCAATGCTACCCTCACCAGCTCTGGATTATTATCAATGCTACACTCACCAGCTCCGGATTATTATCAATGCTACACTCACCAGCTCCGGATTATTATCAATGCTACCCTCACCAGCTCCGGATTATTATCAATGCTACACTCACCAGCTCCGGATTATTATCAATGCTACACTCACCAGCTCCGGATTATTATCAATGCTACACTCACCAGCTCCGGATTATTATCAATGCTACACTCACCAGCTCCGGATTATTATCAATGCTACCCTCACCAGCTCCGGATTATTATCAATGCTACACTCACCAGCTCCGGATTATTATCAATGCTACACTCACCAGCTCCGGATTATTATCAATGCTACCCTCACCAGCTCCGGATTATTATCAATGCTACACTCACCAGCTCCGGATTATTATCAATGCTACACTCACCCAGCTCCGGATTATTATCAATGCTACAGTGCTACACTCACCAGCTCCGGATTATTATCAATGCTACACTCACCAGCTCCGGATTATTAACAATAGTACACTCACCATTGCAGCTCCGGAATATTATCAATGTCTGTCCCGGTAGCTCAGTGGTAAAGGCGGCACTCTGTGAATCCACAGGTTCCAGAGGTCGTGGGTTCAAAACCCAGCCGGGACATGAAGTGATCCTCCCATTTGGGATTTTTACCACATAATAATATGTCTTGGGCCTACTGCTGAAATAATGGGAGTTTAATAGTCCTTATCGGGCAGTATAAATAAGGCGATATTATTATTATATTATCAATTATTATTATATTATTATATTATATATAATCTTTTTTACTAAAGTTTTAAATTAATAAGTGTACTTCCATAGTGATTTGAACCTTTTATTGTGTGTCAAAGTAACCTACGGTGCTTAAGTTCCATCAAACACTTCTAAAAAACACCTTATCACCTGGTATGTAAGAAACAATTCCATTACAAAATGTACTTCATTCAATTCAGAAGGCCAGGTTCAAGACCCAAAATGTCTGCCGTTTAGAAATTGTCAGTAATTATCAGAAATTTAAATTATCAGATAATTCCAGAGTGCGTCTAAATTAAGAATTTAGAGGTTAAATAACCAAATTGTTCTCTTTTAAATTCAAAGACTGGCGAAACTTTAAAAAGTAACCGATAGGTCGTAGTAGTGGAGAGTCACTGATAAGAGTGATAAGAGAATAATCAACACGCATTGACGCACTATCAGCTGAGGGGAGAGTGGGGCAATCTTATCGGGTGCGTACCAACCATTGTATCCAGATCTACGCAATCAATTATCCCCACTCAGACCACTGATAAGCTCGCTCCCACCTACTGCCTACAAACCGGGACTCATCCAAGGTTGCCAGAATAAAAATTCGATAATATTTTCACTAGCGTTGGCCCTACTACAAATATTAGGGACAATAGCTCAACATTTTACACGAACGCCTATTATCTTACGGGAGTATGCAATACGCTTTCTAGTAACAGTTCCGACTGGCATTGATATTTTGATAACACTATAGTGACTCATAATAAAATATAAATAATAATGTCAGAAGACGGATCAGGTACTGGTGAAGTCACGATGAAAGACTTGTTGCGAGAAATAGCTAGTATTAGTGCTAATTCTAAGAAGGCAGACATGCAAATAAATGCGAAGTTGGATAGCATACAGAGCTCACTACAACCAATCAGAGATGAAGTAGCTAGTCACTCCCAGGACATCAAGTATTTGAAATACGAAAGAACACGAAAAAATTTGGTTATATTCGGTCTTCCTCAGGACGGTGGAGAATCACATGATCAGTTGGAGGAAAAAATATTGAAATTGTTTGTCCACACCATGGGGGTGACTTCATTCACTCTCATGGAGCTAGACTTCATTAGGCGAGCGAAAACCAAATCTGAAAAAATGCCAAAACCAGTAATCCTCGGCCTAACGACTCAAAGAAGAAAAATAAATATTCTTAGAAATAGAGGAAGCCTAAAGGAAACAAAAATATACATTCACGAGGATATGACCATAGAAGAAAAATTACAAGAGAAAGCTCTCCGAAGCCAGATGCATCAGTTACGCAGAGAGGGTAAATTTGCTATCATGAGGGGTGGAAAACTCATAACGGAAAATAGAAAACCTCACAATCAAAAAATTGGCAGTAAAAGAGCTCTCTCGGAATCACCGAACGTTAATGAGACATATCATAAGAGATCTAATATGAATACGAGTGATATGACGGACGATTCTTTTGAAAATGAAGAATCTATGTCAATTGACGGAAATAATCCGCAGGTAGGTGAGCAACATACTGTGGAAATTATACAAGAACGAACCCCCCACCCCTTCCCATTAAGCAACTTGCAATGCATGATAATCATAATCTAATCTGTCTGTCTACTCCTCCTTTAGCTCCGAGCAACATATCTCGCTCTCTAACACAGTCAAGTATGGATACCTATGTATTGCAAAACCAAGCTAACGAGCAGGACCAAAAAAAGTGAAAAAAACGTTCCTACCTGGAAGATGTCCTGAAAGTTACCTGGTGGAACGTAAATGGATTTGGAAAATTTATTAAAACATTACAACACAATTTAGATTCCATATTAGAATGGAACATAATATGTATCAGTGAAACATGGGCAGTGATCCAACCACAGCTTACGTTCTTATCAGATCATTATAATATTATTTTTTCTCCAGCAACCAAAGATAAGCAGAGGGGGCGTGCTAGCGGCGGTCTTATAACTTTGGTTAAAAAGAATATAGCATTCGACATTATTAGTATAACAAATATGTGGATATTCATTCGGACTAAATTTGTTGAATTGGAGATTTTAATCAGAAATATCTATTTCAGCCCATCATATTGCATAGAGGAAGCAGTAAATTTATTAAGATTCGTTTTAGATGACCATAGAGAATCGAAACAAATAATCGGAGGTGACTTCAACGGTCGCATTGCTGATCACAATTATTTAGATGATGAGATCTCTGAAGATTGTGGACTCCTCTCACATAGAGTATCACTGGATGAAACTGTAAATAGAAGAGGTGAGCAGATAGTGGAGTGCATGGAGGAGTACGGGCTGGTGGCGCTCAACGGCAGAACTCGGGGCGACATACCGGGTCAACATACATTTGTAAGTAAGGGCGGTAAAAGCACGGTTGATTTGATTTGGTGCCGCCTCGAGTTGTGCGGCTGGGTTCTGGAGCTCCGTGTGTCGGACAGCATTCTTTTCTCTGATCACCTTCCGGTAACTCTATACCTAGATATCAAGAGCGAAAATGTAACGATGCAAACAGGAAATTATATACAAAAGAAAATTATAAAATACATCTGGACAGAGGATCAGGAAAAAACAGATACATTCATAAGCGCCGTCAATGCAAAAAAACCACCGATACAAAAAATTAATATTTATGAAAAATTGAAACAAAACATCGATGAGGCTGTTGAACAAAGTGGTTTAGTTAAACAAATTTACTTAGGAAAAAAACATCCTTACAAAAAACCATGGCACAATAATCAATGCAATGAGCTGAAAAAACTATTTAGAAATCACTTTAGAAAATGGAGGAGAAAGCACAGAGATGACGATTTGGAGAAATATGTAAAATACAAAAAGGAATATTTTCAAACATGCCATAAGCAGAAAGAAGCCCATGAGAAACTGTTCAAAGAAAAGCTGGCAAATTTGAGAAATGCAGGTGAATATTGGAAAACGATCAAAATGTTCAAAACTAAAAAACAAAATAAATGCGAGCAAGTACCTTTTCAGGCATGGTGTGATTACGCGAACGAGATTTTCCCTTTGGCGAACAGGCCCTATGAATTTATGTTTTCAGATGTCTTGCGCGAAACTATGGACTCAGACTTTACGTTAGGAGAGTTAGAATTGAGTGTATCTAAATTAAAAAATAATAAGAGCCCTGGGCCGGACTGCATACTAAATGAACACCTAAAGTGTCTGGGTGAGGAATGGAAAAAAAGCTTGCTGAGTTACTTGAACTTTATTTTTGATGGAGGGCAAGTTCCTAAAGATATGACTCACTCATTCATGTTCATGGTACATAAAAAAGGCGACCCTACAGTCCCGTCGAATTTTCGCAACATCGCTCTTCTGAACAATGTCTTTAAGCTGGTCACCCACATGCTTGCTCAGAGATTAATGTGCTGGACCGAGGATAACAAGCTTTTCATGGAGGCACAGGCCGGATTTAGGCCAGGGCGTGGCTGCACGGATAACATTTTTTCCCTCTCCAGTATTGTCAGCTTACACCTAATAAAACAAAAAAAATTGTACGCAGCCTTCGTCGACTTCAAATCCGCGTTCTCAGAAGTAGATCACCAGCTTCTCTTCGAGAAAATGTTTGTCTTTGGAGTTTCTGGAAAGGTTATTTCTCTTTTAAAAACTTTCTACCAGCAGGCGACGGTGCAGATTCGAGTTGCGGACCAAGTTACACCAGCCCACAAGATTAACAAGGGCTTATTACAGGGTGACTCTCTATCCCCTTTAAGCTTCATCATATTTATTAATGATATAGAAGAGTACATGAGGAGGAATGGCGCGCAGGGTGTGAGTATAAATAGTACGACCGATATCATATTGTTGCTGTATTGCGACGATCTGATACTACTAGCAGAAAGTAAAGTTGACTTGCAGAGAAAACTTAATTTACTACACTCGTACTGTGAGATAAACAAAATGATAGTTAATGAGACAAAATCAAAAATTGTAATATTTCGCCGAGGAGGTAGAATTGCAAGAAGTGATGTTTTCCACTACAATGGAAAATCCGTAGAAGTCGTTAGTGACTATAACTATCTCGGAGTACTTTTCTCGTCACACGGTGTTTTCCATAAAGCTTCCTTGCAGGCCCTGTCAAAAGGTAGATCAGCTGTTGGCTGTGTAAAGAATGTCCTGGTCAACTCAAAAACTGACTCGTTTGAGTGCAGAATAAAAATGTTCGAGTCTATCGTAAAGACAAACCTCCTTTACGCAGCCGAGGTTTGGGCTCCTCGATACGAAGAAACCATAGAAAGATGTCAGCTCCAGTTCTTCAAATCAGTTTATTGCCTTCCCAGGAACACTCCTAACTACATGGTCCGCCTGGAGATGGGTGTGGTGAGCTTGTCATTCACGGTATTCAAGCAGATGGTAGAATGGTGGATGAAGCTGCTGAGTATGGACGCAGACCGGTACCCGAAATTGTGCTACTTACAACTCAGAGAGATGGATCTTAGATCTCGAAATATAGAAAAATACAATTGGGTGTCTCTATTTAAAATAAGATTATTTCAACTAGGATTTAGCGAGGTGTGGGAAGCGCAATGTCCTATTCGTTTAAAAGAAATTAAAGATACAATTTATGATTCCTACTATCGTAAACTAGTTGAGCAGGACAAAAACAGGGTGTACAATTCATCATATAATGTATTATATAGATCTCTCATCTCCTCCAATCAGTACTTGAAAAATAAAGTCCCAATTGATAGACAGCGAGTACTCGCTCAACTCAGATTATCAGGAAATAAAGTAAAGATCTATTTCAATAGAATAGTTTATGAGTGGGATCAATCTGAGGTATGTTCAATTTGTAATTTAAAGGAGCTGGAAACTCTGAAGCATTTTTTTATGGTTTGTCCACAGTACCAGCACATTAGAGCGAAATTTCTGGGGGATGCTTTTACCTCTTGTCAAAATTTGGAGAATATTTTCGCATCAAAGAGTAGAAAGGAGATGAACAGTATTTACTATTATGTTACGGGTGCTCTACGTTTAAGAGCATTCATTAGAAATGAATGAATTAAAAAAGAAATGAAGGCTAATAGTTCAAGGAATCAATAGGTAATATAGAAATCACATATTATTAATTTGTAATTTATACCATTTAATTTTTATTTTTAAAATTATGTCAACCATTGTAACAAAAATTTAATTTTTACTACAAATAAATAAATATCTTATCTATCTCTTATCTATCTTATATTATCAATGCTACACTCACCGGCTCCGGGCACGTAGTCTGCCAGGTCGGCCATGTTGAGGAACCTGGTCACGTGACGGTGCCCCGGCGTACCGCCCAGGATGAGGAAGGCGTGGGAGAGGAAGGGGGAGCCCTTCCAGGGGTAGGTGGTGGGCGGGGGCGTCTCCTTGTCCCTGTGCTTGTCCCGCAGCTTCTTCACGATGGGGTCCGTCACAAAGAGGACGTCCGGCAGGAACATGATGTTGCCCTTAGTGAGGGGCGTGTCCCCTTTGATGAGCTCCACGCCGTTCACCGTCAGCTTGCCGTCGGCTGCAGAGAAAGCAAGGGATTCTGATCTGTCAGCGAGGGTAATAATATCTGCTAATGATGACGACAATAATATGACCGGTAAACGGGTGTATGTATTTTGACGGGTTTAGTCCTATTTATATTTTTGTCTGATCTGTCAGCGAGGGTAATAATATCTGCTAATGGTGACAAAAAAATGACCGGTAAACGGGTGTATGTATTTTGACGGGTTTAGTCCTATTTATATTTTTGTCTGATCTGTCAGCGAGGGTAATAATATCTGCCAATGATGACACTAAAATGACCGGTAAACGGGTGTATGTATTCTGACGGTTTTAGTCCTTTTTATATTTTTGTCAGTGAGATTAATGATGACAGTAAAATACCCGGTAAACGGGTGTATGTATTTTGACGGTTTTAGTCCTATTTGTATTTTTGTCAGTGAGATTAATAATATCTGCTAATGGTGACAATAAAATGACCGGTGAACGGGTGTATGTATTCTGACAGTTTTAGTCCTATTTATATATTTTTGTCAGTGAGATTAATAATATCTGCTAATGATGACAGTAAAAAGACCGGTAATCGGGTGTACATATTTTGACGGGTTTAGTCCTATTTATATTTTCAAATTAAATGAACAGATAAAATTGATACACTAGTGCAAATACGACAAAATAGTGAAGTATAACAAGTATAGCTAATCGGTTGATGCTTAGGTTACTCTGCTCTGTTCCGTGTTTGACGTCCCCCAACAATTTTTACGCGAATAATTAAATGAACATTTATTTCGACGGTCAGCTTATGAGGAGAAATACGTTGCGCCAACGATGTATGATTTAGAACCTATTTTTTTATATACATTTGATGGTACATACTACAGCGGCATGAGTCATGAATTGAACCGAAACACCAATCTGAATGATGTATAAAAAACTAACCTGATTACCAAGAGAAATTATGAAGAAATTGGTTGATTAGGTGATCTTTTTGGGTTTTCCATCAAAAATCTAAAGTTGTAATGAAAGTCTTATTATTGTAGATAAAATCTGTTTTTATCAAAAAGAACTTCTGGGGAAAAAAATATTCCAAAGGTATGAATTTGTTTGCAATTAACAATATCTACAGTTATTCTACGAATTGTTGACTTTGCTAGACTTGAGTCCGGATTTATTTTTCTCGAAAGTTTCTTGGAATTTTGAAAATTGATTATTTTGATATTACAGTACTTTAATAAAAAAATGTTTTCTTTCGTGCCTACTATGACGCCTTTGCTTGGACTTTCAAATCATATTTGACGCTTTGGGCCGACATGAATTCACGGATCATAAGATCTATGACGTCATGGAGGTGACTAGGAGGTCTAGGTGCCACTCATTATTATTCGCATTGGAACAAATTTGTCTTTGAGAAATAGACGATTGTCAATTCCCCCGATTTCATATCAACTCCCCTGATCGCAAAATTTGTAACCAGAAGGATATGCTTCAGTTTCCCCAAAGAAAATGAATGGACTTATGTTTAATAAATTATAATTTCCGTGTTCTCCCTGTTGAAAAAAAAAAAAAAAAAAAATATATTGGTCAATTCCCCCGATTAAGTTTAGGAAAATAAATATGTGGCCATGACTCGGCTGTAGACCTGGAGATCAGTGGTTCAAGTGAAGCGAGTTTGAGTAGTTGTGATATCACGAAAATGATTAACACAAACATGATAGGTAACTTTTTTTAAATAGGTATTTTTAGTAATTATTTTTATTTTTATAAATATTTTTTCGGGAGAATTGAACACCGGAAATAGAAATAATTTAAAAAATCGAGGGAATTGAACCTTTAACATAAGTAGATTGAGTTTCTCGAGATGGTAAGAAGTTGTAAGAGTACAAGATCTACATAATATGTAGGTACTGTCGTCAAATTTACCCATTCTCATTCATAACAATAACAATTATGTATTAATCATTACGATTTCTCTTTAATTACAATGACACAATTGACACAACTTACAGGCTAATGATCATTTCTTTATCAGACAATCTTAATTGAATCTGTACGTTATCTACGTATGATAAAGGAGGTGCTGTCAAAATACTAATGAGAGCCGCTATATTATCTTGGTCATCAATTCATCACATCATATAAATAACAATATTTGGTAATTCATAAAATAATTATGTGAATTGTAAAAGTGTTTGGAATACTCGTATCGGATACATAGAAATGGCAGAGCAGAAAAAATCACTTCTTTCGGTTTTTGATCACTTCTTTCAGGAGAACCTATAATATAAATTTATATGCTCTTAACATAATAATTATTTGAATGAATCTTTCAGAGTCGTTTTAAAATACAGCCGAAACTGATTTCCACTATACCTATAGTTTCCTCTGTTCTTTATATTAAGAGAGAACTGATGACTTAAGAATAGCAGCTCTCATTAGTATTTTGACAGCACCTCCTTTATCATACGTAGATGACGTGTAGATTTAAATTAAGATCCTCTGATAAAGAAATGATCATTAGCCTGTCCTTGGATATAAGAGAAAAAAATTCTGGTCCCATAGAGTTCTCTTATATCCAGATTCCACTGTACTGTGTATTTGTTGGTGTAAAATGACCTAAAATTATCACTGAAAAGAGTGGGCGAATGGGGTGAACTATAAAAATGAATGAGTTATGCACACTGCACAGGTACAGTTTTCATCTCTCCACACTATCAGATGGCGTCGTTTGTTCATGTCAGGAATATCAATCAGGCCATATCTAGAAGGAATTTTCTATGAGTCAGCCAGGTAGAATTACTTACTGCGTTTTATGGGCCCGACATCCTCTTGTAATGCGAGATCAAAATTTATTAGATTGTATAGTGGTGAGATACGTCGTTATATTAATTTTATCGATACTATAGCAGATTATATCAGTTAGAGCACGCTCGCTTTGTTTTCTTCATAGCATAGCGAAACTAGCGTCGAGCTTCATGTGTTTCATATCTGTTGCAAAAAATCCCAACACACTTTATATTTAGTTCACGACTCTAATGAATGTAAATACATTACGTTTTGAACCTGGAAGATTTGAACCGAGACATGGCCTTAATGAGATCAATGGATTCTGTTAAAAGTCCAAGATCGGGTCTATCAATCAACTACATAGTTAGTCAGATAACAGCGGATAGCTCATCATTCTCGTCCATGATGAAACAACTAATGAGGAGAACTAAATTAGCGTGAAAAGCACATCTATAGTAGGTAATGTTTTCAAAACAAATTGGCGTAGTACATGTGGCTGACGCGCAAAGTTTTGACCAGTGTGTTCCGCTAGAACTAACCTTCAGATGTGAGACTTTGATTCCCTTTCTTATTTTAGTTGGATGAAGAGTGTACCTGTACCTATTCCAAAATACTAAAGGAGTACTTATATATTATTATAAACCAAAAGTCATCTATAAAAATTTGCCTTGTCTTATTTTCGAATTGAAGCATATAGAAGATGATAAATTAAAACAGGAAAAATGGCAGGTCTTATGGAACATCATCGCGAACTACAATAATCTCGAATCAATTCAAACTCTTGTATCTCATTGGAACTCATGTGACCGGCAGACTAGGTAGTCCTGTGCCACATGAGGATAGGTCATACGCGATGCACACTTAGCTTTCTTTTCAAGCGTACTCCTCCCCCTAGCTATCGTTGTGGCGAAATTCTTTCTGTTAAGCACAAACTAACCTGCCCAGACAGCACAGTCAACTGGATGTATACCATACTGTTAGGTGGAAAAAGTCTACTTGCCCACCTGGAAATCAGCTGGAGATTTCCACCTTCCACCTGACCTCCACCTGGAAATCAACTGGAAATGAACTGGAAAGTAACCCAACTTTTAACTGGAAGTCAGTTGCCCAAAGTCAACTGGATTTGTTCCACTTATTTCCAGCTACTTGTAGCGCTCTCTAGTGGATGGGTAGTAACTCACTACCACAATGTTGACATACCTATTTACCTATACTGTACATTATACTACATAATAATCAAATGCTACGCTCTTGGTTTTGAGGTCGTGGGTTCGAATCCCTTTATATGCATTTTTTTTTTTTTTTCAAATAATAATAGTAATAAAAATACTAGAAACAAATGTATATTAGGCATAAATTCAATTTCAGTTATTTAATTTAGAGGTTATGCATTCAAATCTCATGAAGAATATTTTTTTTGTATAAAAATAAAGTAATAAATTTTAAATAGGTTTTTTTAACACGTACACACACACAATATTGAGTATAATTTTTTTTATATAGAAATTTGGAAAGAAAAAGAAAATAACTAATCTGTTTTAAACAACACAATTCAAATAAGACTCTTTAACATTATTATATTTTTACAATAAGAGTGTTTATTATTAAAAAAATTGTCCCAAAAGTGTAAAATGCACTATCAAATTTCCATCATGTCACAAGACCTTGTACCAATGTATCACAAGTATTTCCTAAGTAGGTATAATCTCTATATATAAAACTCAAAGTTATGCATGTCTGGCTGACTATCTCCTCTTGGGGTTACAATACCAAACGGTACTCTCACTGAGAGTTCACCCCCCCTAAGCCACCTTCAACATACTAGAAAATTATCAAAATTAAAATATCTAATACAATTTTCAAGTGCACTGATAATCAAGTGGTTAATGCGCTAGTCAGATAATCAACCTAGCGTAGGGTTCCATTGTTTCAATTTTTTCCTCATTATGGTTGTGACCACATAATAATAAGACTCTGAGGGTTAGGTGGTAGAAAATGCTTTGAGCATAACCTTTAACCTTACCTGGTGGTTACCTTCCAGTTAAAAGTGTTATTATTATTTTTATTGGGACACCGGCCATGAGAAAAAACCTTAATGGTGACAAAATGCCAGGTTTTAGCTAGTATAGAAATAAAATAATGATATCCAATCATAAAATATGCTCATAACATGTACATAATCACAATAAAATAATAATACTATGTAAATTAAAATATATTTCTTTTGAGAAACCAAAAATAACAAAGAAATAAACTAATAGCCAGCAGAAAATGAAGATGGGGCATGGAATACACCAGTTTTCATGAAATTGCTAAAGTTAAGCAATGTCTAACGGGGTTGAACATGGATTAGTGAATGTTATTATGTATTTGTAATCCTTCATGACAATTTATATACTGCTGTGGCTAATTAGAATTGCTGGGTTGTTTGCTTTGAGAATTATTACCAAAAAACATTGTTATACTTAAATTAAAACAAAATTGACTTGTTAAGACTAGTGAAATTATAAAACACAATAGTGTGGAACACTTTTTTTAAATAGATATAAAATTAACTCAAAATTTAAGGGCCTTCATAGTAATAAGGTGGTAGAGAGAGCACAATAGTTATTATTGTTATTATGAACAGTGCACAGTAAATTGGCCAATTAATTTAAATCAAGTAATCAGGAAGCATGTCACAAAGTACCTAAACATCATTTTTTAGTGTGGCAGAACCACCTATCAGTGAAATATTCATTTTATAATAATATGTATTGTACATCTAAATAAAATCCACAGAGTGAAAAATTTCACTATCTAGCACTATGCATTCAGCTGTTTCTTTGCTTGAACCAGAACCTTTTTTTAGCCAACCTATGGTCAAGAGATCTTGAGCATAAAAAATTCTGTTTCCCTTAACACATGACACTAGCATTCATGGTCCTACTTTGGCTTGGCTAGGCTAGGTGAGATTAATATGGGTAGCTGGTATGATTCCAAGTGAACTGAAGGTGTTAATCCCACTGAAGGTCCAGGAACAGCAGAGTGCAGAAAGTTCGTTAGGGTCCAAGTGGATGTCTCTAGAAATGGATGGTTATTGTCAGATGAAAAAGGTGATCCAGTATTAACTGCTTCTTGTCCTCTTTCTTCTGTCACGATTTAGACAAACTAAAGAACTATTTTTTGAAACATCTCGAAAGCAAATTTGGAGTTCAGAAATGACAAAGTAAACACTTTCAGTAGTTATAAAAAAGATGTTCAAAACTAATTAAAATATTATTTGTATTTAAAATATGTTCAAATAAATGAAGTACCTATTATTTAAGAGAATTATTAATTATTTAAAACAATTCACAATTTGTCACAAAAATATCACAAGTTCTGAATTTCCTTCAACAAAGGACGAGTTTTATCTAAACACTTCCAGTAGTTATAAAAAAGATCAAAACTAATTAAAATGATATTTGTATTTAAAAATGTTCAAAACTAAATGAAATACCTAATATTAAAGAATTATTAATTATTTAAAACAATTTACAATCACCAATATCACAATTTCTGAAATTAAGAAAGATCAAAGATGGCGTCTTCAACAAAGGACGCGTTTTATGTAAACTGGAAAAATATGGAACATTTCCAGCTGACTGGTCAACTGACTAAATTCTACTCATGTCCTAGCTGGACTGAGTCGTTATATTTCCAGCTGACTGCCCAGGTGACTGAGTCTAGATGGATTTTTGTTGGAAATATCCAGGTGGCTGGTCAACTGATTAAATCCATAATGGAAAAATCCAGCTGTCGGGACAGTTGGAGGTCCAGTTGACTTTATACACCTGGATATTTCCACCTTAAATCCAGACTGGAAGTCACCTTCCGTGCTGTCTGGGTGTCATCTCCACCCACAAATTCGAACTTCCTTATCCGTCCCTCCAGCTCTGTCAGATTCTGTCGAGAGCGCTGAATCCCTTCTAAGTTACATCAAAATAATTAAGTTGTACACACTAATCTAATACACCAGAAGAATCGGCGCGAACGACCTGTCTACTGACAGAGCTAAAGCGCCTAATATATATCTCCCTTGCCTTAATCCCATATTAGCTTATGTTGCTTTTGGGGTCGGCATTGTTCAACCTCATGGTTGAGGTTGGTAGGGTGGAGCACGTTTTTTATGGCTGGATGCCCTTCTGCCCTAATGAAAAAATAAAATAAAACAACTTTGATCGATCCATTTTTTTGTTGATCTCTTGGCAACTAATAAACCTTGTAAATTTAACTGGTTAAGGATTTCTTGTTGGGATGAATCTGATGACTTACCAGTTTTCTTAAATGTCAAGTCTAGTCCCCCCAAATGACTTACCAGTTTTCTTAAATGTCAAGTCTAGTCCCCCAAGGTTTCAGACTTACCAGTTTTCTTAAATGTCAAGTCTAGTCCCCCCAAGGTTTTCAGCCTTACCAGTTTTCTTAAATGTCAAGTCCAGTCCCCCCAAATGACTTACCAGTTTTCTTAAATGTCAAGTCTAGTCCCCCCAAATGACTTACCAGTTTTCTTAAACGTCAAGTCTAGTCCCCCCAAGGTTTTCAGACTTACCAGTTTTCTTAAATGTCAAGTCTAGTCCCCCCAAATGACTTACCAGTTTTCTTAAACGTCAAGTCCAGTCCCCCCAAGGTTTTCAGAACCTGGCCGTCCGTGATGAGCTCCTGCCTCACGTTGCCCCGGATGAAGTGGTTGGTGAGCACGTTCTCCGTGAACTCGGGAACTGCGAACGGGTAGAAGCCGTAGTCTATGGGGTGCCACTTCTGGAACGCGTTGTCCGTTGGAATGAACACCGTGTAGGATTCCGCTGTGTTTAGAGGAATGACGAAAAAGAAATAAGGTTACATTCAAACTTTTTAATTTTATATTTATACTAGCGGGCTGTCGCCCGCTTTGCGGGCCGAGGCATGGCCGTGAAAGCAAAAAATCTTTTTTCGCCAATGGCAGGTGTTGTAGTGGGAGTTTAAAAAAATCCCGTCTTATTGCACATCTAGACTATAAGACAAAGCTACCTACCAAATTTCAGCTTCCTAGGACTTACGGTTTGGGCTGTAGAGCGATGATCAGTCAGTGGTCAGTGGTCAGTGAGTGTCTTTGACATTTATATATTAAGATATAAAAAAAAGTACCTCAGCAAGTAAGCTGAATTGGAGAACCAGTTGTTCTGATATATCTCTATATATATAAAACAGAAAAAAGGACTACTTACCTACCTATGTTTGTTTGTTTGTTTGTTTTTCCGGAGTTGTTTAGCCAAAACGGTAAGAGATAGCAAAAAATGTCTCAGAATTGCCCCCCCCCCTAAACCATTATCGCTTTGTCCAGAAAAATTATAAAACGATCAAAAAGGCATTGCTGTCCAGCAGTACGGCCATGCCTTAGTAAATTTGAATATGTATTAATTTTGATGTATGTAATATTTATGTTCCAAATAAAGGTTTATTTATTTATTTATTAATTTCTTTCTTTCAAATATATACTAAAGTATGTCGAAATTTTCATGAATGGAACTTATCAAGCTTAAAGGTCAAACTCCGGGACCCCGGTCAAAAAGAGAAAGAATAGAAAGACCAACTCTTCAGTCACATGAGAGCTCTGTTCTAACTCACCCATCCTGCACAACACTCCGTAGTACTGACCTCAGTAGCTTGATTGATGAGATGGCGTAATCCGGAGGTCGGCGGTTCAAGTTTCACATAATTAAAAAAAGCGAGTTTGAGTAGTTGTGATATCACGATTGTTATTAACACAAATATGAACTGATAACTTTAACTGACTACTCCCTAGCCTCACCTTGGGACAGCAGCCTCGTGCTAGCAGGTGCTGGAACACCCTGTATACTCCCTAGCCTCACCTTACACAGCAGCCTCGTGCTAGCAGGTGCTGGAACACCCTGTATACTCCCTAGCCTCACCTTGGGACAGCAGCCTCGTGCTAGCAGGTGATGGAACACCCTGTATACTCCCTAGCCTCACCTTGGAACAGCAGCCTCGTGCTAGCAGGTGATGGAACACCCTGTATACTCCCTAGCCTCACCTTGGAACAGCAGCCTCGTGCTAGCAGGTGCTGGAACACCCTGTATACTCCCTAGCCTCACCTTGGGACAGCAGCTAGCAGGTGCTGGAACACCCTGTATACTTCCTAGCCTCACCTTGGAACAGCAGCCTCGTGCTAGCAGGTGCTGGAACACCCTGTATACTTCCTAGCCTCACCTTGGGACAGCAGCCTCGTGACGTTGGACCTGGCTAGCAGGTGCTGGAACACCCTGACCCCGCTCTGCAGGAAGCTCAGGACCTCTGTCATGTCCTGCAGGAAGCTGTGGTCGTCCGTGAGGTCTTCGGCAAACAGGTAGTTCTCCAGGATGACCAGACGGCCATGGGACACGTCTATGCCTGGGTTGATCACTTTGGCTCCGTTAGCAAACAGGCCCACTGCACCTAGAAATGTTGGAATTCAATGAAATGGAAACTAGTAATCTTTATGACCCGGCACGAACAACCTGTTGTGACACAGTGTTAAAGTGCCGAATTCGAAGAGATAAAAAAACCTTTATGACCAACATAAATATCAAATCTCATGTTATTCTTAAAGATTATTATCTTTGTGACAGTTTACTATTTTTTGTCCACATTTGAAAAATAAAACCACATCCATCTTCAATAATCCTCACATTCATTGCGATGATTATTAAATGAAATCAATGAGATTCTCCACTTGTTGCATTTCAAAGTAAATTAGACCACACAATTCAGACCCTTCCATGTGGCACGCCACCACTGAACCCTCAGCAGGTCGCTTACCTTGCCGACCTCCGTGGCTCAGCGGTTAAGAGCACTGGTTACTGACCCGGAGGTTGCGGGTTCGAATCCCGGCCGGAGCGGAAATTTCTGACCAAAATTTTCCGTGTCCGGAATGGCATGGATGTAAAGGTAAAGTGCCCTGAAGTAATGCGAAAGCGGTTCCGGGGCACACTTACCTTTTTTTTAACACTTTGAGCCATGAATACCATATATGACCCTCAGCTGACATTTCACAAAGGACATGAGTACCATATATGACCCTCACCCAAAATTTCACTGTAGACTTGTGTACTCTATATGGTATTCACGACCTTTATTTACTTGGAAGACATGAGTACTCCCTATGGTATTCGTTTCTATGTGTATCTCATAGGGAACAGGTTCTAGTGGTCCTTGGGAGCAATGTATGAGTGTTGGGTTCTGAAATTTGTGGTCCCTCGTGCTCACTCGCCGATCCCAGCTCTGGGGCTCAAAGTGTTAAAAAAAAAAAGGTCGCTTACCTTCGGTCCTCTTGTTCCTCACGTTGACCGTCCGCCCCCCCAGGGTGGTGAACTTGATGTTGGCTCCTAGGTTCAGGTCCACCCTCTGCCCCAGCACCACGTGGTCAAGGAGGAGGCGCTTGACCACCTGCGGGTGAGACTCCAGGCGCTCCTTGGAGATTTGCGTGGACGCATTGTTAAGGGGAGCGAGAATCGTGTAGGGTTTATCTGGAATGAGAAAGCAAAAACCAAATAAGGGTTGGGTGGAAGAGTTTGCCACAGGCAAAACTCTTCCACCCTTTAGGTAGGACATTTCTCTCTTTTTTTTCCTCTTGTATATTTGTTTAATCTTTTGTTTTTCTTTATATTTCATTGTGTTCTACTGATGTATATATTTTTGTTCTACCTAATAAAGCTTTTTTTAAAAAAAAATGTACCTTTTTTTCCATGAGCGGGAAGAGAATTAAAGAACTTTCAGACGACCATCTTCCAAAATTTTGGCATACATTCAATCGCGGTGGCCACCATTTTTTCAATTTATTTTTTAAACCTAAATAGGTTAGGGTTTTCCTGAAAGTGTTGGTCCTCTTCCTGCTTATACATTCACCTTGGACACCTTGCCAGTATTTGTATAAAACTGACGTAGGTATGTATTTATGACACAGCTAGTATTGTAGGAAGAAGACTGGTGCACAAATGAATCATTTTATTTTATAAAAGGTGTTTGATTATTATCTGTGTGTGGTGTGATATATCCGTATATACCTAGTTATCTCATCGCATTCATGTCTACTTGTGCAGTTTATGAATAATAAAAAAATACACGAGGACAATATACTCCCTGAACTCACATGTGCAATCGAATCTCATAGAGTTTGCATAAGTCTATAAAAATTACTGACTACGTAGATTTAACTAGATAAAACAGTCCACCGCAGTATCTTGAATCTCCCAGTAGGTAATGTTCACATCTTTTTCTACACACAGATGACACAGCATGGCACTGGTGGTATAATATAGGCAATAACTGATTGACTGGGTGTTTCAAATGCAATGCCACTTGTTCTAAGAGAAAACGCAGTAAAACTTTCTCTGTTGACAGAATTCAATTGTAAACGGTTGCACATTTTTTCTCCTCTTTGAACATAATCTATCTTTCTGGTTTTATCCTTTGTACGTGTCCGAAACCTTTCATAATAAAAAAAAAACTGACGAAAAATGTTTAAAATTAAAGAATCGCCATCGGTCGTAGAAAAAAGAACAATACGTTTATCGTTGTACCTTTTATTTATTAGCATACCTTACTAGCACATGAATTTACCAGCACACAAGATACCCGGAACAACTGAGTTTCCTGTGGGGAATATACATTAGCACCCAGTCCACCCTGTAGAGTCTTTCCATACAAACCATCTTCACCACTCGAGGTGAATGAACCGCGCCAGGCTTACAACCGGACACTAGGTACCTAAACCACATGGTCAGGGCCGTAGACCCAGGACTCCCGCCCCCTTGCAAGTTCCTGCAATGGACTGGTAACCTGTTAGTTAATATTGTTCGGGTCCCGAACCTATAGTAAGGTACATATTCCACCCCTCTTAATCTAAATAAAATATTCGGTAGGTATATGTAATATGTATAGACAACGTATGCCTATTACTACATATATGTACCCTATTTCTTAGAGTTTAGGATAATAATAATAATACTCATTAGTGGAAGGTAACCACCAGGCGAGGTTAATGCTCAAAGGATTTTCTACCACCTAACCCTCAGAGTCTTATTATTATGTGGTCACAAACTCAAATTAATGAGGAAAATTCATGCGCTGGATGGATTGAACCAACGAATCCCTACGCTACCTGGATTACTAGACCAGCGCGTTAACCACTTGACTACCAGGATATATCCCGAAGAACCCATTTTTATTATTATTTTGGGTTTAACTTCGCTTTCAACTACATAGTCATATAGTCATATCACGACGAGGGTTTGCTGGGCAAATAATTCATCAAATTAAAGCTCTCCCAGCCTTAGTGGGACTGTGAATAGCTTGGACTGTTTGACCTTTTGAAATCAACTCAAGGTCATCTAACTCCGAAAAACTATCGTGACATTTCTGAAAAAAAATTCACGACTTTTTTTAAAAATTATTCATCCCCCCCTGACACAAATGTGGTACGCCCCTGCTCTTAGCAAGTTGTCCGATTAATATTGTAATGAAGAGAAGACTTGGGTTTGATGGCGAGATGCCTCAGGCAATAATCACGCCCTTTGTCAATATTATCTGTCATAAGAGTTTTATATATTATTAATTATTATAAGACTCCTGGGACTCTGGCTTCACCTTAGCAATGTTGTGCCTTACCAGTCTTCTTCACGTCTGTGACTTACCATCAGCTGATAGTTTACATGGTATCTTTTTAAGTAGTAACTATTTAATCTAACTGATCTGAGCTTACTTCAAATTTCACCACAGGGAAAAAAACACTTTAGGTAAACGATCAGATTTGATTTTTAATAAGGGAAATAATTTATTTTAATAATATTTTATATAAATTTTGACCCAATTCTTAGCCACAAATTTCAACGAAAAGTTTCGTGTCGCATCCTCTCCCTAAATGCCAAATTTCAAGTTTTTGGCTTACACTCCAAGGAAAGGTCAACAGCAAAAGTGACCCAGGCAGAAGATTATGGTTAAATACGAAGAAGACATTGGTAGACTACCGTGCATTGGTAGTCTAGTGTTTAAGGCGCTAGTCTGTTAATCCAGTAGCGTAGGGATCCGTTGGTTCGAATCCCACCCAGTGCATGAATTTTTCCTCATTAATTTGAGTTAGTGACCACATATAAATACTAAGACTCTGAGGGTTAGGTGGCAGAAAGTGCTTTGAGCATTGTCACCTGGTGGTCAGAAGGTAAACTGGTAGTTACCTTCCACTATAGAGTAGTATATTATTAAATAAGACATATTATGTCTTCGGCAAAAATATTTCGAATAACTTCAAAAAGGATAATCATAGCCAGAGTGATAGCCAACATCTGGAGCGGATTACATTTTAAGAAGAAGAAGCTTATACAGCTCTTGAGATATTTTGTTTACAGACCGACACACGGACCAATGGCTGAAACGTTAGGATTTAGGCTCTGGGACCCTTAACATGTTTTGGCACTAAAAACTGATTGTTAACTGTTGCCTTTGAGTCACCAGTCTTAACCGGATTGGGCGGCCCTTATTACACGGTTAGCAATATCTAGGAAAATATGATGGTTCAACTTTAGTTATCACTAGCGGGTTACACCCGCCGCTTCGCCAGCCCATCAGACACACACAACACAAACACCTCTCAACACACACACCACACAGAAAAGTGATAAAAAAATTGTTTCACCCATTCTTTTTTTGTCCTTACCCGGTGTAGCTAAAGAACGGCTAATCGAAAGGGTTCCGGGGCACAACTAGCTTTATTAATATAAAAAAAAAATCAGAATTTTGCGATCGATATGTCAAATGAAAGCTCAGACCCTTGCCTAAAACTTTCTCACTTTGAGTTGTTAGGTCGTCACTTCAAATTTACTTATTTTTGAGGCATAAGGATGTTCAGTATGTTCACTGGACAGACTATAGGTTTGGTTATAGATAGGGTTTGTACTGGTAGATTAATATTAGGTTTGTGTACTCTATAGCTACCTACGTACCAAATAAGAACATAGTTTCTTTACAATTGTGTAGTACGTAGATTTTAATAACTTCATTGAATACCTGATGTAGGTATAGTGGTTAGTGTAGGTACCGTCGAGCTAGATTTACTACATAGTGTGCCTAGAGGTTCATCTCAAAATCAGGAGTAATCGTGCAAATTTAGCTTGTTTTTTATCATTTCAATAATATTGACTACATTCCACGATATCCTCCTCTCTCCCTTGCCTGATCAATACCGGTATATCTTATCCCGTGTGTTTTTCCTTGTTATTGCAAGATAGTCAAGATAAATGGATTATATTCAACACATCGTCTGTAGCACTCTCCCAGCATTTATCCTTCTCACAATTATTATGACCATCTCATTCTGTTAGTAATCTTGTCTTGATCTACGCACTAATTTGTGTTCTAATTTATTCATTCGTTAATTTGTTATTCTGTCTCTTCTTGGTAAGAACTTGGGTACTACGCCCATAGATTCATAACGAACTAAGACAGAGCCATCTGATCACAATTATTTTCTTAGAGACAAATACAAAATAGTTGATTATATTATTGTAGGTACCGTTGCGTTGTGTGGGATCTGAGATCTAGACAAGTCTACGGGCTAAACCAAATGGCAAGCGAATACGCGGAAATTCAGCAAATTTATGTCATTACTTTCTCGTGATGAATCTAACTAATGCAGTGCTAATTAAATGAGTCACTCGGAGCTTGCTCAGACACAATGGTATCCACTCTGTCGCGGGTTGCTGACAGAGCTTCTGAGAAATAGGAATTCAGTAGGTCGGTAGAGCTACACTCATAATCCTCGTAGAAATGAAGAAGAAAGGTTCACTACTCTTCATAGAAATGGTCTAATTTATCGTGTGACGCCTGTGAACTTGTACCTGTCCAAGTTAATAATCATCGTCTGAAAATTTCCTGAAGTTGAGATTTCATTAGTAGATCATGAGATAGTACGTAGTGAATTTATTGTGACAATACTGACCCTACTTGACAATCTTGGACTCTGACCGCATAGTTATGTATAATAATACAGATACATAGATAATTATAAACTACGAAGATGACAGTGAGGATTGCTGAAGCTTTTTATCTCAAGAAATGATTCAATTCTGCAAAAAAGAAAAACAAGTGAGAGCATAAAGAGGATAAAATGTTTTTTCCGTTGGAAAGAAATTGTTTTTTTTTTTTTTTTTAGGAAGCTCTCTTCAAAGATTAAAAATGAAGGCACAAGAAGCAAGCCATAAATGCATTTTTTTTGCTAGGTGTATCAAAAATTAGAATTATTAAATTTTACATAGGAAAAGTGTATCGCGGAACAGAGGAAAGTTTCGAACTTCTGAATGTAACGGTTGTGACTGCTGCCCGTAGTCCAGAGATCCTGAGTTCGATTCCCATTGAAACAGACTTTTCACACTTGTTCCCTCCGAATACGTGAGGCTCACATTTCCGGCCCTACCAAGTTTGAGTGATGTTAATGTGGGTACCTCATCCATGAGGTTGATCAATGTCGACCCCAAGTAGGTTTGAGAAAGGGCAAATTAAAAAAAGAAGAAAGTCCATTATAGAAAAGATAGTAGTTTGTATGTAATAGTTATTGTGGTACTCAGGTGAAGAGACTCAGTCCGTTATAATAAAGCCCTGAAGCAATCTGAGTCTCAATGAGTCATCTTAATAATTAATAAATGTCAAAGTCACTGACTGACTGATCATCACTGTTTCTCCGAACTGGTAGGTCCTAGGAAGCTTAAATTTGGTAGGTAGCTTTGTCTTATAGTCTAGATGTGCAATAAGACGGGATTTTTCGAAATTCCCACTACAACACCTGCCATTGGCGAAAAAGGACTTTTTGCTTTCACGGCCATGCCTCGGCCCGCAAAGCGGGCGACAGCCCGCTAGTCTTAGTATAGTGGTACCATAGAGCACAACTCTTGGGTCCACCCAGCTCACGCACAGCACGGAATCCACGCGTGGAAAATCCTGCGAAAAACCATTTTGTATCAACAACCGCAAAATAAACTCAGCAAATGCCAGCAGCCAGTCACTATCCCACACAACACAGTGGCTTGCAAGCGTGTGCTGTTGGGCTTGGGCTGGGCTGGTCTAATCACAGCGAAATAGCATGACGTGGAGTAATGCCATTATTCCAGTGGCCCTACATGTGACGTAATACACGGAATGAATGAGCAGGTTAGTACTTAAGAGTAGTACGATAAGAGATTGAATGAGCACCAAGTTATGTGTCAAGTATCTTGATCTTGTCTTGTTTACGATGTCTGGTGTTTACTACATTCCATACCGGTGTTGCCAGGTGAATATAATAGCAACAGCTATTAGTGCTCCAACGGAGAGGTACCTACATAATGCTAATAGGAAGTAAAAATAGTCTTTTATCAAAGGGTAATTAATGCGCGTCAAGGAAATATATTTTGAGAGGAAAATATCAGAGCTTTTTTCGTAGAAGTCTAAAGACTTCTGAGGTCATTTCCGCAAAAAATGAGATATTTGTAAATGATAATTGATAAATTTATAAATATTTGTACATCAATTAATAAAAAAAGCTGAGGTGACCGTATGTAACTACCCATTATCTCATTTTTGCGAAGTGCACGTGTTTTTTGAGAACCCCTGTCTAAGTGGTTTTAACAATAAGTAGAATACATTGCTTGTTTCTCAGATGTAAACAAACTTTTAAATTTCAACGTTCACGTCACAAATTTCAGTTAGTTTTATTTAAATTTGAAATGTTTATTTAACAGTTTCTCTAGTTTCAAGTTGTTTGGTATTTCTTGTGCTCAATGCTCATGTTCTTACAGTTTTTCTGACTTGTCTCCGTTGTATGCAGTTTCCAATGCGCACAAACCTGCGAACGAGTTCCTGTATAAATACACCACCCTGTCCCCACTAACCGTGTATCTTTTTAAACATGGAGTTAAGCAACGCCGAGTATGGTTTTCGGATTATGGGAATTATGATGTTAACAGCACAATAATAATGAGTACAATGTTCAAGGAAGACTGTACAATTTAAACAATATGGCCTCTATGTATGCTCGCCCGAGGGAGTTCACGGTTCATCAAGTTCGTTAACTTGTTAATTCGCAGTTCACATTGAGAAATATTTTCATTCATGCAAGCTTGCAAGGACGGCTGAGACTGATGTCTTTAGATACGAGGTATGTGCAGTTCCCAAGTGCCTAAATAGTCCATCTCACAACACTGTATACGTTTAACATTGAGGAGAATGAGTAGGAATGTGAGTATTTCTAACCAATAGGACCGCAGAACAGTGATCACCTGATGTTCTTATTAAATCCAGTATTGCATACGTATACCTGATACCTACATAGACATATCGACTCAGCAGATATGGAATGGATTGAAATTGAAACTGTTCGAGAGAGGCAGTAAGCAGTGTGTTTTGAATGTGTGCTAAGCGTTGCACCTACTCGTGAATTGTGCTCCCAAATATTTTTTATTAATCTTCGTGTTATTTTTTTTCTCGTCAGTGAATACGATTTTACTTTTTTTCAATGGAAGTTTTAAAGCAGTTTTCGTTGGAAATTTATTTCGTTTGCTCTCGTTATCCTGCTCTCGGTTGTTGGTCCCTCTCTTCGGCAGAATGTGGAGAGGAAATGCTGACCAAGTGTCGCTATCCGCTCAGAGTCCTCACAATCTGACCAAAGTCTGGAGTTCAGCTACGCCAGTAAGAAGGAGGATTTGGATGCGCTCTGCCCGGACATCAACGAAGGTCTGCGGTGTATAGACAACTACACATGGACCTGCATGAAGCCTCACCAGAGAGGTCACTTCTACAGGCTCTACTCTCGGCACCAGTCTTGTGATCCAGGAGCTGTGCGAGGACACTGCCTATCAGATGGAGTTCCTGAAGCATGCGGCGTGCCTCAAGTTCGTGAGGGAGGATCAGGAGAGCTGTGGCATGACCTACCTGACCAAGATCAACCAGATCACTACCTACCCTAACGGTACGCAGCGGCTGAGCATGGACCCTGAGACCTCGGACATGGTGATCAAAGAATCTGTGCTGCTCCTTCGGAATTATCTCAGTGCTCGGAGGATGTGGTCCTGGAGAGGTGTGGCCGGGAGACAGCAGAGTTCACCTCAGACTTCCTGTACAGGATGTCGTCCTCCCTCCTGGAGATCCACTGTGATAAGTACTCCGCCGAGTCGGCTGTGTGTGAGCAGATCCTCAGGGATGGAAACAGTGGCACCTCCCTGGTCAGCTCCCTGAGTCTTCTCCTCGTCCTGTATCTCTCCAGTAGGTATCTCTCCTAGTTATGCTCGGGGGTTACCTCCTTAAATTGTTATTAATCAGTGAACAGCTGAAATCAAAGTGCTAGCAAATTTTCTACAGATCTACCGTGCCATACTTATCTAAATTTCACGAAGTTTTATTGAGAAAATGAATTCAATCTATAAAAACATTATTTTTTGTAGACTTGAGAAGTAGGTTATTCACATTCCTATAGTTTAGATTTTAGAATGAGAAGGTCAATTAGGACGACGTGTCTGTAGCCCATTAGGGGGAACTAGAGATAGTAAGAACAGGAAGCTACACGAATAGTTACTTATTAATAGCGGTTTAATCTTTATATGTCACAAAAAGAAATATTCCCAAGTTGAAAGCCTTTTGGGCGTGTGAGAGAGAACTTAGTTCTCACATCTCTCGATCTCGCTGGTCATCCTCAGGGTGGGTTTAGTGATAGACAGTGCTTTACCCTGGGGTTAGATCAATTTAATGTACATAATTATATTATTACTGTTATTTATTTTGTATTTTTTCCATTTGTTGTTTAGTTATATTGTAGGCTTTTGTTATGTTGGTATTACAACACTTTAATATGTTTTTGAAATTGTTTAACTTCGAACTGTAGTGCTTGATTTTCATACGAGCAGTTCATTTGTACGGGTTCTAAACAACTATTGAATGAGGTGTATTCTGAAATATTGCACCCACACCGTCCGCTAGTGACTCAAACCGGCAGTTGTGAAGAGTTCAAAATCTCGAGGATGAATAAAACACCAAAAAAGGCATTCCTTGTGTAGTGAGTGGGGAGTGTTTAAAAAAAAAAAAACCAAACAATGGGCAAGTGATAATTCTCCTGGTGGTTCCTGTTATGCGTCACGTGATCTTAACAATGACGTCATCTATGTACCGATCGAGTACAACGCTTAAAGAAACACGTAATTATTTTCTATTGAGGTGTTTCTGAACACTAATATGACCTCGTGTTTTACTATAAGGAAAATTGGTGTTTAAAAACACCTTAACAGGAAATTATGTGTTTGGTGTTTCCAATAAAATACTTTTAAAAATATATAAATCTTCTGTTTCATACGTTTTAAATTGGTGTATGAAATGGGACAAGTTCAGACTCCTCGCAGACTTAAGTTGCAGATTTTGTTTAATGTGACCATGCAGTTGAAACCCAAATGAAGAGAAAAAAAGTTGACATTAGAGAAGTTTCTTTGTATATATCATTATTATATACCCCAGAGCTATACTTATAGAGATTTAACTCGGTAGGTGATATATTATATGTTGTACTTATTATATTTTACTAAATTAGTCATTATCATTATAATAAGCAGTCTGTATTGTCGGTATACCATATTAAAGTATATTCTAATTCGTTAATATAGCTTAAATATTTAAATGATATGTATTTTAAACTATTTATTTGTAAGTGATTTTATTTGGTTTTATCTCTAATGCACATTGCGGGGTTAAAAGAAAACCCGGTCAATGACTTCGCCTCAGGGCCTTTGCTGCTGTGAATACATCTGTTATAGTTATTGTTGTTGATGAATTTATTTGTTTTTGTACATAATTATATTTTGTTTGTATGTATATATATAGTTTTTTATTCCTTATTATTTTCATAAATAAAAAGTGTCTGATATTAAAAAAAATACTAGCGTTATCATTTTTATAACCTACAGGTTATCACTCTGAGTTATTTTTTCCCGAGACAGGTGCCTTCTAATTATTATACCATCTTGCATTACATTAGATTAGATTTTAGAACGTACTATTTCTGGGAGAGCTATTATTAATTAATCAATTGCGAAAGACAAACAAGCATCAGGCATACAAACCTCTTGCAGTCTTGCTACCACGTCATACAAAAGAATCAGAATTCAGCAGACACTCGTGTTCCAATGTTTTAATTGATTTTGATTGTACATAATATTTGAGTGTGACCTTAAAAACAAAGTGTCGCTTGTGGAACATCTTGGAGAAATGTCCAGTGTCCACTGGTTTCTGTACTATTAGTTATGTTATGTTGGTGTGCTGGGGGATCGGGGGTGACAGGATAAGTATTCCGCCCACCCAAGTCGATTGTAGCTACTAGTAGGTGAAAACTCTGGATAATTAGTAATGATTATATTTTGCGTAGTCATATATTAGACACTATGACGTGATAGCGGAAATAAATAAGAATTTATCACGACATAAAAACATGAGGAAATGCCCACTTGGATATTTTCATTCGTTTTTGAAGTGAGGAAAATGGGCTGGACTGATAGCGTAATCGCGTAATGGGACCTTCCGTCTCGAGCCGACAGTCTAAATAAAGCAGTACATAATTATATTAGAATGCTATATTCTATACTATACGTGTCTAGAGGGGTATTAGGATAGTTCTATTTGCTCAAGTCTTATTGAGAGGTGGCAGAAAATGTTATGACTGTTGGGTTAATCAATACTGTGCTGTCAGGCTTGTGGTTAAATTAATACTGCATAATGTTATGATAACCCTGATATCTATTACATAGTTAGCTGTCAAAATTTTACACAGGTCTCACCGAAAATTGTCCGTCAGAAGGATTAACTCATCTAAATAATAATGTTGTGCCCATGTGGGGAAGAGATGGATAACGGAATGGAGTTATTCTACACGTACCTACGTATGTATGTATATGAATGGAAATCCTTTCAGACTCTGTATTTCCAACTCAATAGGTTCAGGAGCTGTAAGTTCTATGCAACGTTGTTCCAGCATTTCTTATAGAAATATGTAGTATGAATTGTTCGGAAATTTCGTTTTATTATCATTATACAGGATGAGTCATTTTAAAAGATATCTATTGTTAAATATCTCGGAAACTACTAAATAACTACTTAGTTTCATAAAAAGAACAGATGAAGATTTGAGTTGGAAGTGGAATAAAAACCATGCGGTGATACAGGGTTGGATGAAAGTGAAATGTCAGATATCCATGATAAGAGCGGTTGAAATGCGACTGAGGAGAATGGAGGAAGAAGATAATGGGATTGGGGTGTGAAGATGGTGCGAGAATGTATGCAAGTAAAAATGGGAAAAAATGTACCTAATTTGAAAGAATAATATTAAAATATCTATATTATATAAATAAAGAAAAATAGAGAAAATCTAATCGGAAGTGATTTTCAAAGCTCTAAGGAGGGAAATCTAATGGTGACCTTAGAAGTTTCTCAGGTGACATTGTCAAGGTTATTTCAAGGCCAACTTTGTAATTTTAAATGTAATTAAATTTTTACATGATCTTACAAGTTCTAATAGAGGTCGGTGTGATTATTGGGGCTCCTCTTGTGGAACTCCAACCGGTCTATAATATTAAATACAAGTTTGTTTTGTCCAAAGCATTTCTTGATCTGATTTGTAATTTAGAGCGCGAGGTAAGCAAGGTGAAGGAAGACTTTTTATTCGAAATGGCATGATACTAATGGATGCTTGAAATACTTCTAAACTTAATATGGGTAAGAGTATAAATAACTGTAATACCTACATATGTTATCGTAGAGTTAGCGAAGTTATCTATTGGAAAGTTTGATAAGAGAAAGTGGAGACTTTGATGAAAAAGGAAAGTTATCATCTACCCAGGAAGACAAGAGAAGAATGGAAAGAATGTTCATAATAACATGCCTCTTGCTAGATGCATTAAGGATTCAGGCGAAAAAATATCATAATTGTTACCCTAATGTTGTTTAAGTTTGTACAGATATTATTCTAATTTAAAAAAAAAGAAGTCTTGATATTGAAACGTGAAAAAACAAAAAATTCATTCGCTACATCTTCGTTATAACAGTAGAGACCTCAAAGACTGAAAATTTACACGAAGGGTGCTCAACTGCTCATGGTATACCTACCTATACTTGTGCAGATAGAACTTTCTACTTAAAAAAAAAACTGCCCAAAAACCGTTGCGACAGTTTCCCTCGCCCTTTCCTCGCCCAAAATGACGATTTTGGTAAAGGGAAAACATTAGTTGAAAACGATGCTAGTTAAAGGGTTAGGTGGTAGAAAATGCTTTGAGCATTGAACTCGCCTGGTGTTACTTTCAATAATAATAATTATTATTATTATTATGTTGGTTATAGGTACATAACAACACCAAAAACTTTACGCAATTTAACAAAGAAACCATTCAATCGCAATGCTAGAATTCAGATTGATGTTTTTATTTCTTCACTTTCACAATCATGAATCTAATTAATTAGCATTACAAGATCATAGCAATCATCTTCGGTGACAAGTTAGTACAGGTATGACGGATAAACTCAGCACCTCGTCTGGACCGTGTCTAATTAACCTGTTGACCCAACCTCGCCACGACACTCTCTAATTTACATCCGATCCATTCATTAGGTTCTAACCTTATCTAGGTATTTGTTTTGTTGTTGTTTTTTCCAAGTAAATTAAATTAAAAATAAATTCGCTAATTAATGTAATTAGTTACCTACAACTATTGGTCAAGCTGTACTACAGCGAATTGGACTCACTCACAGTATTATTTTCTTCTGGAAAAATCTTTTAACATGTGCTAGAGAGCGTTTTAAGGTCATTATGGTTCAAATTCATTTGAGAAATTATCACTTATCAATGAAATCACGCTTTTTGAACAGTGCAAATAAATGACTCCAACCTGAATAAAACAATGTTTTCCTCTTAGCAAATTAGCCTTCATAAATCAATATTGATCGCACGAGTAGGCAGTTTCTCATACAACACAAAGGTCATTCGAGACAAGATTTCACTCTCGATAAAATATTTTGTCAAGTAGGTACCTAGCTACCTAGTAGGTACCCATAGTTATCTCACCCCACCTGAGTTAGGCCAGGAATAGTATAGACTTGTCAGTCCTCGACAGTTATAAACGGGACTCACTAATTTACTGACCCGACATAAGTTTACTGACCCGGTATCTGAGTTTGTAAATTCCACTGACCCATACATGTTTTAGATGCGCCTTGACGTCCCCGACATTAAGTGAAAAACCCCATCCGGATATAACTTACCAATCCGGAGTTAACCCGGATTAACCCTTACTGACCGGATAAAAGTTTACTGACCCGGTATCTGAGTTTGTTGATTTCACTGACCCATCCATGTTTTAGATGCGCCTCGACGTCCCCGACATTATAGTGAAAACCCCATCCGGATATAACTTACCAATCTGGAGTAAACCCGGATTAACCCTTACTGACCGGATAAAAGTTTACTGACCCGGTATCTGGGTTTGTAAATTCCACTGACCCATATATATGTTACATGTGCCTTGACGTCCCCGACACTATAGTGAAAACCCCGTCCGGATATAACTTACCAATCCGGAGTTAACCCGGATTAACCCTTACTGACCGGATAAAAGTTTACTGACCCGGTATCTGAGTTTGTAAATTCCACTGACCCATACATGTTTTAGATGCGCCTTGACGTCCCCGACTTTATAGTGAAAACCCCATCCGGATATAACTTACCAATCCGGAGTTAACCCGGATTAACCCTTACTGACCGGATAAAAGTTTACTGACCCGGTATCTGAGTTTGTTGATTCCACTGACCCATCCATGTTTTAGATGCGCCTCGACGTCCCCGACATTATAGTGAAAACCCCATCCGCATATAACTTACCAATCTGGAGTAAACCCGGATTAACCCTTACTGACCGGATAAAAAGTTTACTGACCCGGTATCTGAGTTTCTAAATTTCACTGACCCATACATGTTTTAAATGCGCCTTGACGTCCCCGACATTATAGTGAAAAACCCATCCAGATATAACTTACCAATCCGGCGTTAACCCGGATTAACCCTTACTGACCGGATAAAAGTTTACTGACCCGGTATCTGAATTTCTAAATTTCACAGACCCATACATGTTTTAGATGCGCCTTGACGTCCCCGACATTAAAGTGAAAACCCCATCCAGATATAACTTACCAATCCGGCGTTAACCCGAATTAACCCTTACTGACCGGATAAAAGTTTACTGACCCGGTATCTGAGTTTGTAAATTCCACTGACCCATACATATTTTAGATGCGCCTTGACGTCCCCGAACCAATAGAGAAAACCCCATTGGGATATAACTTACCAATCCGGAGTTAACCCGGATTAACCCTTACTGACCGGATAAAAGTTTACTGACCCGGTATCTGAGTTTGTAAATTCCACTGACCCATACATGTTTTAGATGCGCCTTGACGTCCCCGAACCAATAGTGAAAACCCCATTGGGATATAACTTACCAATCCGAAGTTAACCCGGATTAACCCTTACTGACCGGATAAAAGTTTACTGACCCGGTATCTGGAAATACGGCTGATCCCAGTTCCATTCATTTTCATTACCAAAATATTGGTCTAGCCATTCAAAGAGGAAATGCTTCTTGCATCCTCGGTTCTCTTCCGTTACGCAACCGGGTCCGTTGCGTAACGGTTGTTACTACTGCCCATAGTCCAGAGATCCTGAGTTCGATCCCCGGTCGGAGCAAATTTTTCACACAGAAAATTCGGTCCCCCCCCCCCGTACATGTGAAGCTGGAATTTCCGGCCCTACCCAGGCTGGGTGAGGTCTATGTGGGTAGCTGGTACGATTCCCAGCGAATGAAGGGTAAAACCCCCGTCCTATTCCAGGACGTTAAATCAAATAGAATCGTTGGCGTAAATCGTTGGCGACATATAATATGGTAATCTCCCTTGACATTGCTTGTGATCGGTCTTGTTTACATGACCATAGAACTATTTGGGTCTATGGCGACAAGTTTTTTCTATGGTACCATAGACGTATGGCAGGATCTATGGTATTGGTGTAAGTGCTTCATCACACACATGGTCTACCATATGATATGGGGACGACTGGCAGCGTCTATGGCAAGGAGGAAGACACACAATGCCAAAGAGTTTTTTGAAACATTTTATGGCATCGTGTGAGTGCCATATATTATATGTGCCATTCGTTTTCTTTTCTCGCCATAGAAAATATGGATCCTAACTTTGGGAAAGGCATCCAGACGTTAAAAAAATAAAAAAAATAAAAAATGTGCCAAAACCAAACAACCTCAACCATGAGGTTGAACAACGTCGACCCTGCTCAAGCGGGATAAGACAGAGTAATAGAAGAAGATACCGGGTCAGTAAACTTTTATGCGGTCAGTAAGGGTTAATCCGGGTTTACCCCGGATTGGTAAGTTATATCCCAATGGGGTTTTCACTATTGGTTCGGGGACGTCAAGGCGCATCGAAAACATGTATGGGTCAGTGGAATTTACAAACTCAGATACCGGGTCAGTAAACTTTTATCAGGTCAGTAAAGGTTAACTCCGGATTGGTAAGTTATATCCGGATGGGCATTTCACTATAGTGTCGTGGACGTCAAGGCGCATGTAACATATATATGGGTCAGTGGAATTTACAAACCCAGATACCGGGTCAAAAACTTTTATCCGGTCAGTAAGGGTTAATCCGGGTTAACGCCGGATTGGTAAGTTATATCTGGATGGGTTTTTCACTATAATGTCGGGGACGTCAAGGCGCATCTAAAACATGTATGGGTCAGTGAAATTTAGAAACTCAGATACCGGGTCAGTAAACTTTGATCCGGTCAGTAAGGGTTAATCCGGGTTAACGCCGGATTGGTAAGTTATATCTGGATGGGGTTTTCACTTTAATGTCGGGGACGTCAAGGCGCATCTAAAACATGTATGGGTCAGTGAAATTTAGAAATTCAGATACCGGGTCAGTAAACTTTTATCCGGTCAGTAAGGGTTAATCCGGGTTAACTCCGGATTGGTAAGTTATATCTGGATAATTTTTTCACTATAATGTTGGGGACGTCAAGGCGCATTTAAAACATGTATGGGTCAGTGAAATTTATAAACTCAGATACCGGGTCAGTAAACTTTTATCCGGTCAGTAAGGGTTAATCCGGGTTAACTCCGGATTGGTAAGTTATATCCCAATGGGGTTTTCACTATTGGTTCGGGGACGTCAAGGCGCATCTAAAATATGTATGGGTCAGTGGAATTTACAAACTCAGATACCGGGTCAGTAAACTTTTATCCGGTCAGTAAGGGTTAATCCGGGTTAACGCCGGATTGGTAAGTTATATCTGGATGGGGTTTTCACTTTAATGTCGGGGACGTCAAGGCGCATCTAAAACATGTATGGGTCAGTGAAATTTAGAAATTCAGATACCGGGTCAGTAAACTTTTATCCGGTCAGTAAGGGTTAATCCGGGTTAACGCCGGATTGGTAAGTTATATCTGGATGGGTTTTTCACTATAATGTCGGGGACGTCAAGGCGCATCTAAAACATGTATGGGTCAGTGAAATTTAGAAATTCAGATACCGGGTCAGTAAACTTTTATCCGGTCAGTAAGGGTTATTCCGGGTTAACGCCGGATTGGTAAGTTATATCTGGATGGGTTTTTCACTATAATGTCGGGGACGTCAAGGCGCATTTAAAACATGTATGGGTCAGTGAAATTTAGAAACTCAGATACCGGGTCAGTAAACTTTTATCCGGTCAGTAAGGGTTAATCCGGGTTAACTCCGGATTGGTAAGTTATATCCGGATGGGGTTTTCACTATAGTGTCGGGGACGTCAAAGCGCATGTAACATATATATGGGTCAGTGGAATTTACAAACCCAGATACCGGGTCAGTAAACTTTTATCCGGTCAGTAAGGGTTAATCCGGGTTGACTCCGGATTGGTAAGTTATATCCGGATGGGTTTTTCACTATAATGTCGGGGACGTCAAGGCGCATTTAAAACATGTATGGGTCAGTGAAATTTAGAAACTCAGATACCGGGTCAGTAAACTTTTATCCGGTCAGTAAGGGTTAATCCGGGTTAACTCCGGATTGGTAAGTTATATCCGGATGGGGTTTTCACTATAGTGTCGGGGACGTCAAAGCGCATGTAACATATATATGGGTCAGTGGAATTTACAAACCCAGATACCGGGTCAGTAAACTTTTATCCGGTCAGTAAGGGTTAATCCGGGTTGACTCCGGATTGGTAAGTTATATCCGGATGGGGTTTTCACTATAATGTCGGGGACGTCGAGGCGCATCTAAAACATGGATGGGTCAGTGGAATCAACAAACTCAGATACCGGGTCAGTAAACTTTTATCCGGTCAGTAAGGGTTAATCCGGGTTAACTCCGGATTGGTAAGTTATATCCGGATGGGGTTTTCACTATAATGTCGGGGACGTCAAGGCGCATCTAAAACATGTATGGGTCAGTGGAATTTACAAACTCAGATACCGGGTCAGTAAACTT
>CM044956.1:22713523-22749664 GCA_024516035.1 Bactericera cockerelli
AAAGAAAAAGAAAATAACTAATCTGTTTTAAACAACACAATTCAAATAAGACTCGTTAACATGATTATATTTTACAATAAGAGTGTTTATTATTAAAAAATTGTCCCAAAAGTGTAAAATGCACTATCAAATTTCCACCATGTCACAAGACCTTGTACCAATGTATCACAATTATTTCCTAAGTAGGTATAATCTCTATATATAAAACTCAAAGTTGTGCATGTCTGGCTGACTATGTCCTCTGAGAGTTCACCCCCCCTAAGCCACCTTCAACATACTAGAAAATTATCAAAATTAAAATATCTAATACAATTTTCAAGTGCACTGGTAATCAAGTGGTGAACGCGCTAGTCAGATAATCAACCTAGCGTAGGGTTCCGTTGTTTCAAATTTTTCCTCATTATGGTTGTGACCACATAATAATAAGACTCTGAGGGTTAGGTTAGTAGAAAATGCTTTGAGCATAACCTTTAACCTTACCTGGTGGTTACCTTCCAATTAAAAGTGTTATTATTATTTTTATTGGGACACCGGCCATGAGAAAAAACCTTAATGGTGACAAAATGCCAGGTTTTAGCTAGTATAGAAATAAAATAATGATATCCAATTATAAAATATGCTCATAACATGTACATAATCACAATAAAATAATAATACTATGTAAATTAAAATATATTTCTTTTGTGAAAACAAAAATAACAAAGAAATAAACTAATAGCCAGCAGAAAATGAAGATGGGGCATGGAATACACCAGTTTTCATGAAATTGCAAAAGTTAAGCAATGTCTAACGGGGTTGAACATGGATTAGTGAATGTTATTATGTATTTGTAATCCTTCATGACAATTTATATACTGCTGTGGCTAATTAGAATTGCTGGGTTGTTTGCTTTGAGAATTATTACCAAAAAAACATTGTTATACTTAAATTAAAACAAAATTGACTTGTTAAGACTAGTGAAATTATAAAACACAATAGTGTGGAACACTTTTTTTAAATAGATATAAAATTAACTCAAAATTTAAGGGCCTTCATAGTAATAAGGTGGTAGAGAGAGCACAATAGTTATTATTGTTATTATGAACAGTGCACAGTAAATTGGCCAATTAATTTTAAATCAAGTAATCAGGAAGCATGTCACATTTGTCACAAAGTAAACATCATTTTTTAGTGTGGCAGAACCACCTATCAGTGAAATATTCATTTTATAATGAATATTTATATTTTATAAAGTATTGTACATCTAAATAAAATCCACAGAGTGAAAAATTTCACTATCTAGCACTATGCATTCAGCTGTTTCTTTGCTTGAACCAGAACCTTTTTTTAGCCAACCTATGGTCAAGAGATCTTGAGCATAAAAAATTCTGTTTCCCTTAACACATGAGACTAGCATTCATGGTCCTGCTTTGGCTTGGCTAGGCTAGGTGAGATTAATATGGGTAGCTGGTATGATTCCAAGTGAACTGAAGGTGTTAATCCCACTGAAGGTCCAGGAACAGCAGAGTGCAGAAAGTTCATTAGGGTCCAACTGGATGTCTCTAGAAATGGATGGTTATTGTCAGATGAAAAAGGTGATCCAGTATTAACTGCTTCTTGTCCTCTCCTTTCCTTCTGTCACGATTTAGACAAACTTAAGAACTATTTTTTGAAACATCTCGAAAGCAAATTTGGAGTTCAGAAATGACAAAGTAAACACTTTCATAGTTATAAAAAAGATGTTCAAAACTAATTAAAATATTATTTGTATTTAAAATATGTTCAAATAAATGAAATACCTATTATTTAAGAGAATTATTAATTATTTAAAACAATTCACAATTTGTCACAAAAATATCACAATTTCTGAATTTCCTTCAACAAAGGACGAGTTTTATCTAAACACTTCCAGTACCTAGTTTTAAAAAAGATCAAAACTAATTAAAATGATATTTGTATTTAAAAATGTTCAAAACTAAATGAAATACATATTTAAAAGAATTATTAATTATTTAAAACAATTTACAATCACCATATCACCAATATCACAATGATTCTGAAATTACGAAAGATCAAAGATGGCGTCTTCAACAAAGGACGCGTTTTATGTAAACTGGAAAAATATGGAACATTTCCAGCTGACTGGTCAACTGACTAAATTCTACTCATGTCCTAGCTGGAGAGAGTCGTTATATTTCCAGCTGACTGCCCAGGTGACTGAGTCTAGATGGATTTTTGTTGGAAATATCCAGGTGGCTGGTCAACTGATTTAATCCATGATGGAAAAATCCAGCTGTCGGGACAGTTGGAGGTCCAGTTGACTTTATACACCTGGATATTTCCACCTTAAATCCAGACTGGAAGTCAACTTCCGTGCTGTCTGGGTTGTCCCAATCGGACAGAATAAATATTTATTATGAAGGCCGAATAGTTTTCTTATTTAAGATTTCCTCCAGAGAATAATCTCAGCAGTTCTTATACCTAATCGCTGTCGAAACAATAAGTTTGAACGTCCAATATCAAATAATATGTCCTTAATTCAAGTAAAAACTAACTATTTAGTTGATTGGATAATTTCCTCCCCGTTCGTACCAAGTGCTCTAATAAAAAAGTTATGCACATATGTAAGATGATTGTTAGTAGGTACCTATTTTACTGATCAGCGGATTTCTTTGAACAATAATTTTTAAATGTATAAGATAAGCTTTGAACGCATGCTTCTCACATGCACCATCATATCTCTATTCTAAAACTAACTATTATTGTTTTTCCTCTCCTTTCTTATCTAAATCTTCTTCCGTGTCCTTGGTAGTCATGCACAACATGAATACCTAAGTGATGTAATCTGTTCAGACACTATACATTACAATTTCTCATAACTTATTTTACTTTCGACTTGAAAAAGATGAGTTTTTCACAGCCTTTCTTTCGTAGCCATGAAACAGCAGCTCTACTTTAGGAGACCTTTGTGGTCTGTGTAGTAGGTTGCCCATCTCGTAGTATGCTGTATGCCTCTCCACTGATGGGAGAGAAGGGACACAACTCTTCCCATTTAGCTTCACCTGTTTCACTTTACTTCGGAGGAAAGAGATTTTTTGATGGAAAATTCTACCCGACCCAAGGAAGATGCATATGACGGATGACCGTGACAAAAGTGGGCGAAGCATTGGCCATGCCAAATGCCGACTTAAGCATGTGTGGTAAAACATGATTTTATTGTGTAAATTTTATGTAGGTATATTATACCTAATACGATGACGATCTACCACATGTTGTTTTCAAGTGCTACGTAATATTTATTCTACATAGTCCCATTATACTATTTAATTATGTCATGCTGTCTAAAATGCGCATCATAAAATATGAGATGTTATGCTGACTAAGCTAAAACGTCTCTTTCCCAGGAAATCGTGTTTATAATATTATATTATTGATAGGTAATGACGTTTTAAATGGATATCTATATAAATAATTTTAATAAATCAAAAACTTTCATCTTTTGCCGTTTTATGTTTTAACTAAATCTAACTCGCACTCTGGTACCGCAAAAGTTTTTTTCGTGCTTTTGGAGTTGCAAAAAGAATTTCACATTGAGCAATGGGATTCAATTTCATTAAAACATAAAACAAATTCGAACGCTCGTGATGCGGCTATTCCCGGTCCAACCCAGGCTGGGTGAGGTTAATGTGGTAATTTAGTTTGTGAGATTTCCAGCGAATGGACACTCAGAAACCTACATTTTAAAAAGACGTTATAATCATAAGTAACCTGCTTGTCAAAGTCAGGGTACTCACATTCCAAGGTATGTAAGTAAAATATTTTTCAAAATAAGGGACTTTTTAAACGTTTGGTACCTATACTCATGGAATCATTTGGATGGACAAAAAATTATCAGAAGTAATTGAAATTTTTAATGCAAGCCTATGAAAATGTATTGTGTTTTTTAGGCTATTGAAAATTTCAGGGACTGACTCAAGGTTGGGGAGGTCAACTTTTAAATCTTAAATAAGATTACCCAGTTTTATATTATTAATTTTACTTTTATATCAAAAGTATTTCACAAAATCATTATCGCTTACCGAACCAAAATGGCGGCCACTAGAAGTTCAAAGTTTCAGGTCAATTTTCTCTGGAACAGTAATAAAATTTATGTAGGAAGGTAGATCTATTTAAACCAAGCTCAGTATCTTGATCAGTAGGGTGGCGGACCTGTAATCTGGAGGTTGGTGGTTCAAGTCCCCAGTTTAGCAAGTATTTAGTAAAGCTTATTTGAGTCTGTGATATCACAATTAATTGTCAATTGTGATTAATTATGAAAAATAAGATAACTTAAAGAGGTAGATCTATATAGTTTAAGGCCAGTAGGTAGGTAGTTACTTGTATGAGTAACGACGAGTATTAGCAGTGCCTACCAGAGTATGAGGAAAATAATGTAATGGATTTAGAAAAGTAAAAGAGGGGCTCTTCCAATATAAAATAAACATAAAATGTATTGATTATAAAGATGTTTTAACAGTAAAATATAAATAGGTATGAAATTAAGGTCTACTAGGTAGATTAAGTTATCAAAAATTATAACTATTATAAAAATAATTATTAATGGTCTCTTGGGAAATAACATTTTAAATTTCTTCCTTACTAGGCCAGTTAAGGAATAAGTTGTAGTGTGCGTGAGAGGTGACACAGGCGATTACTTCAAATGTAGTTCAGGAGAGTGAGATAGAAAACATACTAAAAGTCCTGATGTCTAGAATGGGAGGAAATGGAGTTGGAGGGGGGTAAAGGTGGTTCAAAGGAGGCAAAAAGAGGTCCCATTTTCAGATTTTTGCTTATATCAAGAGAATGCTACATTTTGGTACAAGCTTTGTATGTAGGTAGTAAATCTGGAGCAAAAAATAAGAAATAAAAGAACTTTGATTCTATGTTAATTTAACAAAATCTTAGCTGTTTGAGATATGCTCAAAGAAAAGCAACTTTTTTTTAAGTCGCTGTGATGGTCTTCTGCCAACTTGGGTAAAAAAAGTTGGCTTGTTCTGAACCACATGTGATCAACCATTGTGAGAACTTGGGTTATTTCTTTTCAAGCCATTAAACCCTTGGGAATTACAAGCTAGCCTGGCTTGTTAGAGTGGATGGATGGATCAAAACTGAAAGGTTTCAATTTCAACTAGTGTTTAGAATTTTAGAAAGCAGAGATACATCATGTGTAATGTTTTACAGTATAAATGTATTCAAATAATCTACATGTACAACCCAAATACTCTAGGCCATATAGACATCCTGACATTTGGGACTCGGAAAGTAAAGTAAGTATTTGGTTACAGTGACAAAAAACTCTTAGACATATTTACTGTATAATAACTATGGTTACCTCAAGTTGGTTAACCTTATATTATGTGGCTCTAGAATGTTTTGATTTAGATTACCTACCAATTCATTTTGAGCAGCAGCCAAAAGTTTTTGTAGAGTTATCAAATAATGTTGGGTTTAAAAAATGCTTTATTAGTTCCCTAAGTGACAAAATTACCTGTACATAAGTACAAAAAAAGTCAATAATGAAGATTACCGTTTCTTCTTGAGTTCCTCAAATCTTTTGGTAAGGTCATCAAAGTCTATATTGTCAGTACCAGAATTGTTCACAGGGGAGTCACCAGGCTCTGGCATGGAATCTGAAGGTACACTGGGAAGATTTAGCACAGGATCAGATGGAGACAGGCTTGTTCTGGGAGACGGGACAGGCTTTGGCTGGGGACCACCACTACTGCCTGGCCGATCATCTGCACCAATAGAGCTAATGGAATCACTCCTCATGGAGTCATCATATTTGGGTGGTGGAGAATAGTTGAAAGCTCCAGGGGATGGAGGGGCAACGGGTTGCTCACCAGGAGGAAAATCATATGAATATGATGCAGGGAAGTTCTTGTCTCTGGGAGGAGTGTTGTAGGAGAATGGAGGCTGAGATGGGTCCAGGTTTTTTTGTTCATTCATGGAGGGCAGGTTAGGATAGGCAAAAGGCTGCTGTGTTGGTACCATGGGAGGAGCCTGAGGATAACCAATAAAACCTGGGGGTCTTGGAGGCAAGTTTCCTGGATTGGAAATATTATCAAAGAGCAATGCATCAATTCCTTTGTTTTGTGCATCTTCCAGCATAACTTGAGCATCAGGAGTATATGGCACTTCATAGTTCTTTGCTATTTCAATCAAATATTTTTCTACAAGGATCTTGGGTGGAGGTTGGATACCCATTTTATGTTTCAGTTTCTCAGATATTGTATCTACAGCTTCTTGTTTACAGGCATCAGAATACTGTTTCCCATACATTGCTGAGAATATAGCAGAAATATCTTTCAGTTCTTTGATCTCTGCTTCTAAGCGGGGAGTCACCCAAATAACACTGGATATTGCCTCAGCAAGACTTGGGTCAACAGTTTTAGAGTTTTCTAACAAACCAAACCGGGAGATTAATATTTCACAGTAATTTTCCAACATCTCTATAGCTTCAACTAAATAATCTTCTCTTATGATCTGTTCAACTTTAATCTTAGCTCTCTCAATCTTGTTGTTAGCAATGAAGTCGGCAATTTCTTTACGAGATTTCTGAGCAAGTTCTGCCTTCTTCTTTCCTTTCAGCTGAAGTCTATTGATCACAAGTCTAAGATTTGTTTTCAATTTTGAATAATTTGGTTTACTTGAAAACATGTTGCACTCTTTTCTTTTTAGTTACAGTAAAAACATACAAAATTAATAATGATACTAAGAAAAAAGGACAAGTAGATTTCTATGAGTTAGAGATCTTTTGAAGGAGACTACACCCTATTTATATTAGAACCAAAAATCACTTAAATGTCACCACAGCTAAATCTAAATGATACTTGATTGAGTAAGTCAGATAGTCTTAGGAATGATTCATATGATGGGGAAAACCAATTTAGGGTGCAATATTGGATAATATTTTCTACCACTAGTTTATCTATTTTAATTAGTACATATTATTTACTTTTCTGATAAACTCAGCTGATTTGACTTTTGAGGAGCCTTGAATTTTTGAACGCACTGTGTCGGTGGTAAATAAGCATTGAGCGTATTTTCAATGTTGATGATTAGTCTTGACGTCACGAAAATCACTGCTTGTGATACCTGCCTATATTATTATAATTCATTATTTTTGTGCATAAAAGCAGTAGAGCAGGAAAAACGAAAGCGAAAAAGTTGTCAAACCTGCAGAAGCAGGGTAATATTATTAAAAAAAAAAGAACCAGAAACTTGTACCTTGAGATTTCCAAATGTTTGACATACCCTACTTTGGAATCACAAATGTTGATAAGTGCATATGTGTACCAGCTGTACCAGTGTAGTACCTATGATGGATACGAGTGCCAAGTTGTACACTTAAATAAGCTTACAGACCCTTTTCCCGTCCAAACAGGTGTAAAACAAGGCTGTCTTCTATCACCAATCCTATTCCTGATGGTACTGGACAAAGTAATGCACAAAATTATGAATGGTACCTAAATGACATACAGGCTAGAAGATATAGACTATGCCGATGATCTTTGTCTACTGTCACACAACATCAGTGAAATGAAAGACAAAATCAAAGATTTAGTAGAAGAAGGAAGGAAGGTGGGTCTGAAGATAAATGAAGGGAAAACCAATGAAATGAGGATTAATAACTCCAACAACAATCAATTGAGTATCAATAATAAATAGTACAATAGAAAGAGTCCAAAATTTTCTATACCTTGGGAGCATCGTATCAGAAAATGCTGGCACTGATGACGACGTTGAGAAAAGAATCAATAAAGCTAAACCAGCATTTGCCCAACTTATACCTATTTGGAGATCGCACCAACTCAGAAGACACTCAAAATTGAAAATATTTGAGACTAATGTTAAAAGCGTTCTTCTGTATGGATGTCAAACTTGGAAAGGATCTCAAAACATAACCCGACAACTGCAAGTATTCATCAACAGATGTCTTAGGAACATCCGAAATATATTCCGGCCTAATACTTTCTTCAAGAACGAACTATACTGAGAACCTGTCAGCAAATACCAGTATGTGTCACCATAAAACACCCCCAAATACGGCTGGATCGGACATACACTCCGGCGACAAAACAGTATCGCTAAAGAAGCACTCGAGTGGAACCCCCAAGAAAAAAGAAGAGTAGCTTGACCCCGAAACACCTGGCGTAGAACTCTCAACCAAGAAATCACCGAAGAGCATAAATCCTGGGGTGAAATCAAGGCAATGGCCCAGAATCTGGCGTTCGCTTTGTTGAGGCCCTACGTCCCCCTCGGGATCACAGGACAAAAGCAAGTGAAACTACATTCATATACACACATATTACTTTCCTTATCCTATAATAAGGAAAGTATTGTATTCGTCGAAAATTTGACCTACCCAGTTTTTCACATTTCTGGACGAATCATAGCCTCAGGATACCAAAAAAGTTGTTTTTAGCCATTGGTCCGTGCGTCTGTCTGTCTGTCTGTCTGTCTGTCTGTCTGTCTGTCTGTCTGTCTGTCTGTCTGTGAACAGGATATCTCAAGAACGGTAAGAGCTAGAGACTTGAAATTTGGTATGCAAATCAATTTTATACACCAGACGAACCACGAAACTTTTGGTTGAAATCGGCCGCAAAATGCGGCCGCAGGGCCGCAAATATTGGCCGCAAGCGCCGCTTCTATGAATTGGTTAAAGATACAAAGAAAGTTTCAGAACAACATTTTCTTAGATTAAAAAAATAATAGGGGTCTCTTCTTATCATTTTTTTGATATCTTGAACTTTTTGGACCTCGGCCCCAATTTACCGGTATTTTGGGGGGGGCCCGCTCAGACTAACTTTTTTATTATTCATCCTAGATGGGGATTGTGACATATCAAATCCAATGATTTTGAGTTGCTGATTACGAATTTGGCTTTGATTTTTAGCTGACTGTTACCTTTGAGTCACTAGTGGCTTTTGGTCCTGTTCCCATTCCTAATATGATAAGGAAAGTCGTGTGATGTTTACACCAGATTTTTTTTTAGATAAAGAACAGCGGGTTACATCCGCCACTTCGCCAACTTTCTCGCTTTGAGTTGATAGGTTTGTCACTTTGAATTTTTGAGGAAAAATGTGATTTAGGTCGAAAAACGTGGATATATTTTGTGTTACCCCTCCAATTTTTGTCCTTACTTCGTGTTGCTTAACCCTATAGAGATATAACCTAGTCTAGAAGATTTCCCTGAGCCAAACGGACCTATGTTCAAAATTTACCGGAGTCAAGTTACCTCACATTTTAGTGTGTGAAGATGGCAGTCAAAACAGTCGTTTTATGACGTCATCAAAAACGACCTTATGCAGAATGAGTAGTATAATATCCCGCTGCAGCTTTAAGGGAATTAAATATACCAAATAGATTGATGTACTTGTTAGAACAATGTTTTTCCCCTCTATATTTAAATAAATAGTTTAAATTCCCGCAACTTTAAAGTTCCGTTTGTAATGATTAAGGTCATTAGGGAAGTACTGTAAGTAGATAATAGGTATACATTCCTCTTGTTACATCACTTATCGGCATTATGTGAAGCACTTCCTCAGTAGAAAATGGTGGAAAAACATGTTTTTGTGTGTGTGTGTGTGTGTGTTTGACAAAATTTTCACTGTTTTTATCCTTCGCAAATTAGAACAATAAAAAGGATCTCAAAAGAAAAAAGGAAGTTTATATTCTTATAAATGTTTTTAACGGTACTATTTTGTGATTATCTTTCATTCAACCTTTCAAGAGAATGTAATTTACATTTACCTACCAACGGCCAAAGCCTGAAGGCTTTCGTGGCAGGCCTAGACGCAACGCGGCTAGTTTCCAATACTGTTTTCACTGTTTTTGACACTTCTGTTGAACCGGCAGAAATTATGTCTTAAACAAAAATATAGTATTTAATATGGCATTTCAAAAACAGTTCAGTTTGTCCAAATCGGATAAGCCGTTCAATAGTTAGATTTGCTAAAATTTCGAAATTTTTAGAATTATCAGCAAGTATATTCTATGCGTATATAAATTGCCATTTTTTGTCTTTAGAAGTTATTTTTTGAAATTCAAACTGACGCTTCCTGAAGTCAATAGGAGTCTTTAGGGTTGATGTGAAACACATTGTTATATGTACAGGGTGAGCATAAAGTCTCACCCCACCCCCCCGTATCTCGAGAATGGCTGAAAATACAAGAAAACGCAAAAACAGGTATCCCTTCGATTTAAGGGGGATTAGCGTTCAGGTAAAAAAAAATTGCCTACACGGCCCCACTCAGGCTGGGCATGGACCAACTTTAAAATCTTAAATAAAATAATATGTCTTGTGGTATATTGTTTTAAAGGTCTCATAGAGAAAAGTTCAGTACAACAAATTTCAGTGAGCTACGACTTACCGTTCTCGAGATACAGGGTCGAACGTCCTGCGTAATATCCATATATTTTGACCTATAACTCGTTAACCGTAAATTATAGAAAAATGAAATTTCTTGATAATAACTCCTTATGACAAGCCCTGTCGAAAAAATTATAACTCGACATACTCTGTTGATGTTAGTTTCTGGTCGATTTCGTCAGCCAGCCGGACGAACAGTCCGAAAAATTTTAACGAAAAAACAAATCAAGTTTTAACTTGTTCGAAAGTTCTTGCCATAAGGAGTTATTATCAACAAATTTCATTTTTCTGGAATTTACGGTCAACGAGTTATAGGTCAAAATAATCCGAAATTTTTTAACGAAGGGTGAGCATAAAGTCTCACCCCACCCCCCGTATCTCGAGAATGGCTAAAAATACAAGAAAACGCAAAAACACGTATCCCTTCAATTTTAGGAGGATTAATTTTCAGTCAATTTTTTTTGCCTACACGGCCCCAGTCAGGCTGGGCATGGACCAACTTTAAAATCTTGAATAGAATGGTATGTCTTGTGGCATGTTGTTTTAAAGGAATTTACGGTCAACGAGTTATAGGTCAAAATATATGGATATTACGCAGAACGTTCGACCCTGTATCTCGAGAACGGTAAGTCGTAGCTCACTGAAATTTATTGTAATGAACTTCTCTCTATGAGACCTTTAAAACAACATGCCACAAGACATACCATTCTATTTAAGATTTTAAAGTTGGTCCATGCCCAGATTGCCCAGCCTGACTGGGGCCGTACGTGTAGGCAAAAAAAATTTGACTGAAAATTAATCCTCCTAAAATTGAAGGGATACGTGTTTTTGCGTTTTCTTGTAATTTTAGCCATTCTCGAGATACGGGGGAAGGGGTGAGACTTTATGCTCACCCTGTACATATAACAATGTGTTTCACATCAACCCAAAAGACTCCTATTGCATTCGAAAGCGTCAGTTTGAATTTCAAAAAATAACTTCTAAAGACACAAAATGGCAATTTATATACGCATAGAATATACTTTCTGATAATTCTAAAAATTTCGAAATTTTAGCAAATCTAACTATTGAACGGCTTATCCGATTTGGACAGACTAAACTGTTTTTGAAATGCCATATTAAATACAATATTTTTGTTTATGACATAATATGCCGGTTCAACAGAAGTGTCACTTTTTTATAAAAACACATTTAACACATGATTTAAGCAGTCGTTTGGCGGTTCTGGCAAAACTGTAAATTTTAAGAAAATAAATCATGGGGCGAGTTTTTCGTGTAATGAGAAAAATAAATGAGTTTTCAACCGGTCATTTTGAAAATCTTGTCGCTTTAGTATCCGGCCCCACGTTTTTCGCTATTTTCGGGGGCCGCTTGAATTAACTTTCTTACACACATGTTCTGATCTAGATACGTAAAAATACTCTGATCTAGATGGCTGCAAGAGCCGCTTCTTTAAATTAGTTATAAAAAGTTAGAGATCAACAGAAAAAAAAACAGGGGTCTACTCAGATCATTTTTATTTATTAATATCTTGAACTTTTTTTAACCCGGGCTCAATTTACACCAAATTTCAAGTCTGTAGCTCTTACCGTTCTCGAGATATCGTGTTTACACACATAAATTCTTACAGATAGACGGACGCACGAACCTATGGCCGAAAACAACTTTTTGGTATCCTGAGGATATGATTAGTCCAGAAATGTGAAAAAACTGGGTAGGTCTATTTTTCGACGAATAGGTACAGTACTTTCTTTATTACTTTCCTTATGTAGTCACCGTTGCCGAGTGAGTTAACGCGCTAGGCATTGCACGCATATGGTTCGATCCCCAGCGGGACAGGAATTTTTCTGCTCTGTACTTGGATGTTCGGGGTCCACGCATACCTCGTGAGGAAAAATCAGTAGTTACTTGTATGAGTAACGACCAGTGGCGGCATTACCAGAGTAAAAAGAAATGAATGCAATAAAATTCTAAAAGTGAAGGAGGCTGCTCTTGGTATTGCTTTACCACAAATAAAATCATACATACTTTCCTTATTAAACATAGGATAAGGAAAGTAAAAAATCAATACAGGGTGTATTATGTGATGTAATTCCACTACTGATTACTATACTGTGATTGTTGTCCTTGTTTTAGCTTGCCCATCCCGTGTAGTATGGCTCCTCTCTGATGGACGAGAAGTGGTACAGTTTGCAATTGTAAACTGTCCTTAAGGTATTCCTTACAAACTGTAACCAAATTTTGAATACAATTCTTTCGTCGGCGGGACTTTACGTATGGTAAGCGAGTATATATCTTACCACTGAGCTATTCGTGCGCTTTAAAATGTCGATCGGTTAAAACTAGATAAATTTGTTTTTTTTTTGTGTTATTATATCACAATAAATTATAAGATTGCAACATAATATACCACCACCGGGTCCACCGGTCGCTGCTCACACCAATACCTGTTATCACTTTCCCTCACTATGTCTAGGCTCCTTTCATGTCCATTAATTCTATTTGGTTTTAACGTCCTGACTTGAGGTAAACAGGACGGGGGTTTTACACTCCATTCGCTGGGAATCGTACCAGCTACCCACATTAACCTCACCCAGCCTGGGTAGGGCCGGAATTGCCAGCCTCACATGGTCAGAGGGAACAGAATTTTCTGTGCGAAAAGTCTGCTCCAACCGGGAATCGAACTCAGGATCTCTGGACTACGGGCAGTAGTCACAACCGTTACGCCACGGAGGCACGAAAAAAAAATCTGGTGTAAACATCACACAACTTTCCTTATCCTATTAGGAATGAGAACAGGACTAAAAGCCATTGGTGACTCAAAGGTAACAGTTGGCTAAAAATAAATGTCCAATTGGTAATCAACACCTCAAAATCATTGGATTTGATATGTCACAACCTCCACCTACGACAAATAATAAAAAACACTGCCAATTATGGACACAATACTTCCTCGTGATTGTTTCACATTGTAAACACGTGCCAATTTTGAGATTTTATACAAAATTACTTGTATCTCCAAAACGACTGAACCGATTTTCTTCAAATTTGTTTTATATGGTAGAACATCGTTTTTCTATATTCTAGATTCCACAAAAAATGTATCGGCAAGTCGTGATCCTTATTTTTTTACTTTTTTGTCCAAAATTTCGGATTTTCTTAAATATCTGAGTCAAATTATAATTAATTTAAAAATAAATAGTCTTTGTAAAACAATAATATGCTAAAATTCTTGTTCACGGACGGACGGACGGACACATAGACGCACGGACCAATGGCCGAAAATCAGTTTTTTGGTATTCTGAATTTTTTTTTTATATAAGGGCTTAAGAAGTCTCAAGACTAACCAGCTTTATTTATTTATTTTTAAAATTACAAAATATTATTAAAAAATATCAAATGATACCGAATAACTAGCTTAATTAGGGTATGTTACCTATTCAGAACTATTACCTGCTGATGAGAGCAAATAAGCTTGAAACAGCTGTCCAGGTATGTTCTGATATTCATGTACATCTAGTACAACTTCTCACTTTTCTGTTTATACTGATTATACTGATTCATGGACTTTAAAAAATAACAAATTCACTTCACAGGAAACAAAATCATTTCAATTTTATTCATTGAATTATTTCAAGAAAGTCACAAAGATATTTTTTTTTTATAACAAATATACAGGATGTACAATTATATACATAGTCTCACTTTCACTCAGGCCTGAAATTCTTAAGAATTAATTGAAAAATCAACAAAAAAATCCGAGGGTAATATTATATTATAATAGCTCAATATCACAACTAGAAGAAGTAGAAAAAGAAGAAAAAAATCTTCAACACTCTACCGTTAGTAGAAATTAGGTATATGTTGGTATGGTGGAAATTGATATTCAAAGTTAGTTCCATTTTTTTAAACATCTCTTGTCGTTTCGGTGATATTGCTAATTAATCGAAACTTTATGAACACACTGTGTAAAAAGGCTTACAAGTTTTTGCATTTTTTGATATGGCCTGGTTGAGACTTTATGTACGTCTTGTATTTTGGATGATTTGTGGACACAAGTTTAAAGCAATGGTCTAACTAACGTATCAAATTTGTTTAACTGATGTATTTGGTACATGAGTTAAACTGATCAATGTTATCATAATATATTAAAACCACTACTACATATTTATAGTATTATTATAAAATAAAATACTAATAAATAAATGAAAAAAAAACTAGGGGATCTCCCCAATATAAGGAACTGATTACATAAAATTCAACAAAACAAACATATAACAGGGAAAATAGAAATACTGTATGATAACATGTAGATACAATACCAAATACCAATAACCCCCTCATAGGGGGAGGCCCATGCTCCAATTGCTCCATAGGGGTGACAGAGAGCTATATTATTATAAAAACAGGAGATTATCTCCAAAGTTTCAATCTGACAAAAATCAATCCAAAATGGATAATAAAAATAAAAACAAGAAAATACATTAATACCATATGTACAGATGTCCTAACCAAACTAATTTGGTTAGACACCATCACATCACTCCTTCAGCTGAAGCCAAGCAGGCTCCAACAACAAACTGTAGGTAAACCAGAACATGTGTGACAGAAAAAGTTCTGAGTTTTAAGCTTTGGTAAATTGTCAAAGCTTCAAACCAAGCAGATTCATAACCTCAAACATTTGGGTGGCTGTATATAGAAATTAATATGTAGAAACATTTTTCATGATAACAAATATAAATTTTATTCAGTAAAACTTATATATATAAATATTATTAAATTATTTATTAACAGGACATTTATGTACAAACAAATAAGGATAAAAATAAAATACAAATTTGAGAACAAAGTTTAAAAAAAAAGAGTCAAACAACATAGTTTCTTGAAAGTAAAAAAAAAACAAAGTTTCATCATATATGTACAGTATTGTACAGCTACTGAATGATAGGAGAATGGAATTTTGTCAATGCACAAGCACATGCAACAATTACAACATTGTTAATCAATCCTATCAATTTGTTGTCAAAAGATGCATGAGGTGACAATAAATAAAAGTGCCAAAGTCTTCCTATCACTCTTTCAACATGAATCTTAAGGACTGCAATTTGTTTAGTCAGACGTGCATCACCTGATAAAAGAGCACCTGCACTTTCAACACTTGGGGTCTCACTAGCATAGCTACCTTTTGAGTTATGTCTTTTACAACATGTTTAAAACCCCTGTCAGTCATTACCTGAATATCAGGCTCTAGTTTCTCTAGAAATCCAGATTCACGTAGAATTTCTGCAACAGATGCCCTACCTCCATAGCCAGGAGAAACATAGCAGCAAGTACCATCTGGAGTGCATCATATTAAATATTTAATTGTATTGCATTTTTTGTAATCTGAATAAGTCAAAGCTTGATTTACATTGTCACTTGGCTTTTGTATTTTTATTTCGAAACAATCTATTATTACAAAAACTTTAGAAAACCGTGACCTAAAGGAATGGGTTGATTTTAAAAAAAAATTGGGTTTTGGTTGGCCAGAGAATAAATTTGTTGAAACATAAAGCCAATTTTGGTACAGTTTTCGAAACAAGTACCCAATATAGGCAGGGGATAAATCAAAGTCTAAACCCAGAACACGGTATGGTTCATTCCAGCGAATTTTTTTGAAACAAATGAATATATCCTGCTCTGATCATTGGCAGTGATTTTTTAAAGCATTTATTAAAAAATGTCCATTGTTAGGAAGTCCTAAGGAAAGCATAAGATTAGACTCTACTTTCCTCTTTGTATTTGGATAATTAGTTCCTAAAGATTCAGTTGATGGACTGGATCCATCAGTAGAAATGGGTTGAAAATCAGTCACAGACGACACTGATGAGCTTTCAATGTCTGTGTCAGTGAATATAATATCTTCTACTCTCAATTTTGTTTTAATGTCAGTGGTGTTTGTAGAAACATCTGTTGTAATACTAATAGCCATTATACCAGTTGTTACCATGTCTGGTTTTAAACAACAGTAAGTCTCTTTACTTCTATAATGTGGTTTCACTTGGATACCATTGCCAACATAAAATTGATGATGTAAAGTACTAGGTTGATCAATATTAAAATCTATCTCCTCTCTTTCTGGTTCAATCTGTTCAGTTGCAACCTGCTCACTTTCTTGCAATGCTGATTGCACAACTTCTCTTTTTTCCCAGGTAGTGGACAACTTGTTGGGTTTTCTTTGGACAATATTTTCCATCCGTCCTTGGCAAGCAAACTTGTGTGGCAAAACAACAGGCTTTAAGATCATTGGTGTTCTTGGCATCATTCTACACTCCATGCTGTTTTCTAAATCTTTTTCCAACTGAAACAGATTAAAAATAAGAAGAATGTCAATAACAACAGGCAATGTTTTCATTTTTTTTGAGAGTATAAATTGATCTACATCATCTTTACAAATTCAAGCTTATTATGCATTATGTAAAGTATGTTAAAATTGTGAATCCTATAAATTCCACAATGTTCAGGCCAAAGAATCATCAAAATTAACATTAAACTAGAAAAAAAAATACACTACCAATAATGGATACAATACTTCCTTGTGATTGGTACACATTGTGGACTTGGCAATATTGAGATTTTATACTAAATCAATTGCATCTCCAAATCTTTTTAAAAATTCTCATTAAATTTGTTTAAAAAGGTAGTATGCTGTTTTTCCTACATTTTACATAGGTACCAGGGTACCACCAAACATTCTGTATCGGCAATTTGAAGTTTTTGGATTTTTTTGTCCAACATTTTAGATTTTCTTAAATATCAGAGCTAAAACATATTTTATTAAAAAAAAAAAAAAAAAAACCAATTAAAAATGCACTATGTAAACAAACCACTATTACACATAATTATACAAACATTATCAAAATCAGGTGTCAAGAAGTGTTTAAGTGAAGAGTTAGAGGTCAGGCACGTGGTCTTTAGCTCCAAGCACCACTAGTCCAAAGTTGATGGATTTAAAATGGGACCATAATTATACAATATTTTTCCTATGGGTATAAAATTTTGTTGAAATGTGTTCAGTAGTTTTTGAGATTTGAGTGATACAAGAAATGTATTTAATAGACCAACAGACAGAGACAAAACCAAAGTTGACCAGGTGGTTAAGAAAAGTCCGGAATGACACTGAACAGATTTGATTTGTTTTTTTTTTTTTTTTTTTTTTTTTTTTTTTTTAAATAGGTATACGTGTTTACACATGTTAAACAGTTAAGCATTAACAAGCAATAACTACTGCAGTCATTATGTAACTTGTGCCACCTTGCTGTGAGATACTTAGATTTTTTACATAATGCACACTTTCTATGGGAGGGTAGGTAGGTCATTTTGATTATCTAAATATAAAAAAAATATACTCACATCAAAGTGATCTTCACAGCAGTATGCTCCTGATGCAGCTGTCAAAAGTTGATCTCTTCTCATGATAGTACACCATAATTTCCGTTTTTCTATACCTCTGGGAACGGAGATGAAAGTTTAATTTAGAATTATTCCTTAGTTATAACCAGATTGATAATTGATAAACAAAATGCAAAGTGTCCTGAACGATCATTGTCACCCAGTCGTGGGATTTCTTGCTACCTCTACCATAGGAAGATGTTATCCTAAACTATTCATCCAGTACAAAATGTCCCACTCTGAGGGAATGAAAATTATTTGTACTACCTATTATGCATATTAATAGTCCGAAATTACCTGTCAACTTCACAAACATCAGCTAAAAAAAATGTGAGGTAACTTGACTCTGCCCAAAATTTCAAGTTTCTTGCTTAAACAGTGTGGATTTGTATAAAAAGAACAGCTTCATTTTATAGATATACATTGGTGCAACTGACCCTTTGGAAGTTAACTTTTTTAGGAAGTTCGAAAATAGCAATGTTGGCAAATCTACACACAATGAAAACTCTGTTTTATTAATCGTTTTAAACTCAATACAGCGAAGAAGCAAATTTTGAACATGGGAGTATCCTTACTTGTATTTTACGGACTTGAGAAATGATTTTATAGATCCGTGAATTCCGTGATGTCATAAAGACCGCCTTGTAATATTGTGCTCGTTGTTCTTCAAAATACGAACATTTCAAAATTCGCTCACTTGCAATATTTCAAAAGAGAAATTTTTCTCCGTTTTTAAACTCACCCAATTTTCCTCAGACAAGAATTAAAAGAATATTTAGATTTTTCCTCGCCTTCCCCAATTTTTGAGGAATATACATCACTTCATCATATCCAACGTACATCCCATACCTCCATTCGATCATGAATTCCTTCTAATCCATATTAATTTTTCGAATCTATTGTCGTGGCATGTTCATACTGCCTGCTAGCCTGAACATTGCCAAACCCTCTATCCAAGTACTTCCTCCCCAAACCCCCGACATACTGGATTTATACTTAAAATAACCTTGTTTTCTTGTAAGTTAGAGGAAGATCACATATTCTAGCCTTCATTTAAGTTTAAATTTCACTTTCCTTGAAGCTATCACTTGTCTAGACATGGTAATTTCTGTGAAGGTCATCTGATAGACTTTTCCAACAACCATAGGGTGATCCTCAAGTAAAGGGATACCGTGCACTGTCTTCAGGAGAAGTTGAGAACCATGATTTCTGAAAATCCTAGAGAAATGGAACATTGGTTTTCAAGCAAGCCTCTAACACTTGTTACCTACACATTTCCTTATTTCATTTTTTATCTGTAAAAAAATACTTTTGTGCATACTAAGTACAATGGTATCATCATTTAATCCACAGTTAAAATAACTTTTAACCATCTCAGTATTTTGCAAGAAACTTCCAAGGGGAGTGGGAGGGGGGACATAAACTCATGCTAAATTCAAAATCTAATGTACATAATTATGTTTGACTTTGTCATTTAAATTCCAATTTTACTGGTTTTGGTGGAAGAAAAAGCCACAGACAGGCAACAACTTAGCCCCTTGGGTCACTACATATTCGGTTTTATTCTATTATTTTTTAAACCAATAATAATTATTGTAGTTTTTCATGACCCTCTTTCATAACTTTATTTTAATTTTCATATTTTTCAGAGTGGCTTCTAGGATGGCATCCTCCAGAAATGGCTCATTTGACCCCATGGCAAATCCCTTTTATGAGAAGGTACTGATAATTTTACTACATGGTGTTCACCTGAAAGAAATCAATCTATGGGAAATATATTTCTGATTCTAAAAGGGAAGTAGTCTGAGTTTCAGTGTTACAATTTCATTTATACTGAAAACTCTCACCTGTGTTTTACTTAGAAATTTGCCCATTCCATAATAAATTTTGGTCATTCCATACAACAGTGGATGAGAAATGACTCAATACTGCTTATCCAAATGCTGGATCAACTTAACCCTTCAAGTCCGAAAACTATTTTTATAGGTTTTCTTTTTTTCTACTGCACCTGTCAAGTCCTGGCGTTACATATTTGTAACAGTGAACTTTCTGTGGCCATAGGTTGATTTGACATTCATGAATCACTAAAAACGTGTTATATGAGTACTATTATATTGTTTTTAATATTAAAAAGAAATTCATGTTACATATAATTATGTAACGCCAGTACTTGAAGGGTTAAGGGTTTCATGAGAGATATGCCTTTATATTATCCTTGGTTTAGAACCCACCACATAGTTCCATTAATTACTGTTGATTTTGTTAACCTGATCATTTCTTATTCTCAGGTAACAAACTGGATTAATGAAGCTAATGTCACCCGAGATCAGAAGAAGGCCGTTGAGAATCTCTTCAAAGTGAAAGAGATTGTCATTCAAAAGGAGCCAATCCTTTTGCCCACTTTCCTGGACACAATTTTATCCTTGCAAGTCAGTCGCAATGTGGAGTTCAAGAAGTTTGTTGTTGGATTCATTGAAGATGTTGTGTAGGTTTTGTATCCTAATAATATTGCTTGTCATCGGTGACATCTGTAGCCCATTCCAAAAAATACTTTCTACTCTCAAAATCCCTAAATCTCCATTTCAACCATCACACAATGCACTCTGATTGGTTATTGTGTTCAAATCAACCAATCAAAGTGTGTTGTTTGACAGTTGAAAGAGAGATTTGGAGGTTATGGTGGAAAGTGTTTCTGGAATGGGCTACTGGACATGACACTTTTTGATGAAATTGGTGGTGCCATAAAAAAAAAAAAAAAATAAAAAAAAAATATTAGGGGGTACCTACTCTGATAATTTTTTTGATATCTTGAACTTTTTGGAACCAGTTCCAAGTTCACCCATATTTTTGGGGAACCTGCCTGGACTAACTTCTTATCTATTATTCAAAATTTCACATTTTATAATTATCTGTAGTCAAACATACCATTATTGGAATTTTAATTACAAATCTTTTTGTCTACTCTGCAGGAAGAAAGTGCCGGAGGTTATTCCCCGTGTGATCAAAAGTGTGGTGATGCTTCTTAATGATGAGTCTCTGCCTGTACAGAAGAGAGTAATTCAATCTTCTGGAATTTTCTACAAGCATGCTTTGAGCTACATAGCAGAGCATGGCTCAAGCAATGAACTAAATAACCTATGGGACCTGCTGACAAGAATCAAGACCTCTATCATTGATTTGGTAGATGGAGATAATGATGGGTGGGTTTCATCAACTGCAAACCTTTGTGGGCAAGAGGTTAATCTAGGTATGGGTTTGATTCCCATATCAAGGACTTTTTACTTTCCTTATCCTTATCTGGACTAATCATAGCCACAGGATACCAAAAAAATTGTTTTTGGTCCATGTGTCTGTCTATCTGTGTGTGAACACAATATCCTGAGAACGGTAAGGGCTAGAGACTAAAAATTTGGTATGGAAAACTATAGAGGACTTTTTTTGTTGTTGAGAAAAATGCTTTTACTCCATTGAAACATATTATGGTATGAGAGAAAAAATACAAAAATTAACACAATACTTCTGATTTCTAATATTAGTAGTTCTGTAAACCTCACAAACCTCTTATTGACTGATAGTTGTCATATCAAGCCATAGGACATCGAGACCATTCATTCAATACCCAACTCAATGGGTTTTAATTTTTTTTTTAATTCAACCAGCCCCCATTTCCGGCCCTTTTTGGTCAGTGTGCAGCCCCCTTAGCTCCAAAGATCACAAAACTTTATATCTTATTATGTAATATAATTTTAACCATTCTACCAAATTTCAAATGCTTTATTCAACAAAAATAAAAAAATTGTTTTCAATTTTCACCAAACGGGCCCCTATTCGGCCCCGAGTGGCTTAATTCGGCCCAAAAACTACAAGTAAAATTTTAAGGACCCCAAGGAACATGTATACTAAATTTGAATAATTTTGAAGAGTCTGGTAAAGAGTTATTGTGGAACAGACAGACAGACAAACGAAAGCCAAATCGTCCAGTACCCAAGTTAAATCAGAACATCACTGCGTATGGTTAATTAGAATTTTATCGGAAGTAATATGAATGGTTAAAGAAGTAGAGAGAAATAAAAGAGTTCCCTAGTTGTAAACCTAAAATGAATCCAAAAATACAGACTGGTCCCTCAGTTATAAGAGGTGATGAAATAAAATAAACTTAACCAGTCTAGCTGGTCAATTTCTTGTCTAAAGAGAACCTCAGTGGTTTCCCCCACATCAAGTTATTCTAAAAATACTAAGGATATATTTTTAAAACACTTCAAAATGACAAAGAACCAGTAAATTATGCTGCTTCAGCAACAACAAATAATACAGTGAAAACCCCAACAATCAGTAATGCTATTGGGCTTAATTTCACCTGCTTTTGGTTGTTCTTATGAGGTTAGATAGGTTCTGAAAGATCAGGGAGATTTAATAATCAAATCACAAGTGATACCACAATATACATGGTGACACATTAAAACCTGGCACATTTTATAATGTACTTATTGTTAAAATTTAAATTTTTTGTATACCACAAAAAAAAACCATTATAATTTTAAAACTTTTTTGTGTCCGAATTTTTCGTTAAGAAAGGTCCTTCGTGTTATGTTCACACCAATTTATTTCCCTTCCATCCTCAGCATCCGCACCCAGTCCATCAAGTTCCTGGAGACTATAGTGCTGCTGCAGACCTATTCAGACTTGGATGTAGCAGTCACCCCCCAGGACTCATTCTCACTTCACAACTTACCCGCGGGACTCAAGGTGGCTAAACGCCGCCAACTTGAAGATGAGGCTCAGGTAATAATAATATCGCCTTATTTATGCTGCCCGATAAGGACTATTAAAGTCCCATTATTCCAGCAGTAAGCCCAAGACATATTATTTTGTGGTAAAAATCCCAAATGGGAGGATAACTTGTCATGTCCCGGCTGGGTTTCGAACCCACGACCTCTGGAACTTGCGGATTCACAGAATGCCGCCTTTACCACTGAGCTACCGGGACAGGTAATGATTTTCTTCATGCTCTCAAAATAATCCTACACAGAAGCACCAATCCCTGGAGTCTCATCCTGCGGCAGCATACAATACTTCGCAATATCTAATACTAGTGGTTCTGTGAACTGTAAACCTCACACAGATTTAACTATCACATGTTCAATCAAGCATGAGACATTGAGACATTTAATTAAAAAATATTTACCGGACCTTTTTTTGGCCCTTTTTCGATTTTTTACTACAGTTCGGCCTCTGCGGCCCCCTTAGCTCTCACGATCACCATTTTACTGCTGAACTCAAATATATTTTCTCAACGACTCCACAAATTTTGAAGAGCCTTGCTTGTTTCTATAAAAATAGAAAAATCATTTTCAGTTTTCACCAAAACGGCCCCCATTTGGCCCCGAGTGGCCTTATTCGGCTCAAAAACTATAGGTAAAATTTTAGGACCCCAATGAACATGTATAATTTCAATAAGTTTGAAGAATCTGGTCGAGAGTTATCGCGGAACAGACAGACGTACATAATATGTACGTCTGTCTGTTCCGTACAAATTGTCCAGTACCCAAGTTAAAACAGAACCTTGTTCAGTTAATTAGATGTTCACTGAAGTAATATAGTATGTAGCAATATTTCGTTCAATTTCATTTCAAGGTGGTTGCGAAATAATTTAACCGTTCAATATTTTCTTCCTCAGGTTGTGTTTGACTTAATATTGAAATTCTTCAGTTCGCCTCACATCAGCAGTGTTAATCTCATGGCCAGCATGGGTGCCATTGTGAATGTTGCTCGCATGCGTCCACAGTTTACAGGTTAGTTATAAAATAATTATGTAAGCTTTAAACTGTAACCTAATAATTAAAATTAAAAATTAATTTACCTAGATATACTTGCTTTTATTGTAATATTGTTGCAAACATAATCTCTTCAGTAAAGAAAATGAAAAAATTATATGAGGGCTTAGAAACTGGTAAGAAATAGTAAATGCAATGGATTTAAATAAAATAGACCCCATCTGACACAAAAAAACGATAGGGCCATATTATAAAAGCCCTCAAGTCGGCCTAGCCTCAATGTGATTGGTTGAAACTCTGATCTGTGGTAAGGTCAGGCTTATCTTAAATTTAATCTTTTTTTATAAATCAACCCATAGAAGAGGTGACATTCATATGTAATAGGTAAATAAGAAACTAATAATAAAAATAAATATTCTAAACCTAATCCAAAGGAGTGTTTGGAGGGATTTTTAGTCATCTTATTATTGTATTGTAAAAGATAGTAATAATAATTAACACAGAAACTAAAACAAGGCTTCAACCCACAACACAAGGACCATACTTCATAGTTGTCGCCCTTTGTGTGGCATGACGACAGCCAAAAGAAACTAGCATAAGTTCAGTTAAAAATATTATGAAATATGCAAACAGTCATTGTTATATATATTTGAACCATTTACTTGTCATGTATTAAATCTTAATATATAAATGTCAAAGTCACTGACTGACTGACTGCTCTACAGCCCAAACCGTAATACCTAGCGAGCTGAAATTTTGACACAACATTCCTTGCATACTGAATACGTGCAATAAGAAAGGATTTTGCAAAAGTCCAAACCGTTCCATAGATAGAGGCCTAAAAGTGCACTTTTAGATCGTGGCGAAGCTAGGGTTAACTGCTAGTAAATAAAGAAATACTGAACCGTTACTAACTGTTGGGTCCAAACTTCTCGCCACCAGGTCGTGTGGTGTCCGCCCTAGAGGTGCTGCACACGAATGTGCCCCCCACCCTCAGCAAGTCCCAGGTGAACAGCGTCCGGAAGCAGATGAAGAACAACCTGCTGAGCCTGCTCAAGTGTCCTGGCTCCTACCACTACCAGAGCAACATATCCACCTTGCTCACGGACCTGGGAGCTACCTACTCGGAGGTGTGCTTCCAATATTTTACTAAAGATCTCCTTATTATTATTATTATTATTATACAACGCTTTATCTCTATAATTATATAAAACAGAAAAAAGGACTACCTACCTACCTATGTTTGTTTGTTTGTCCGGAGTTGTTTAGCCAAAACGGTAAGAGATAGCGAAAAATGTCTCAGAATTGACCCCCCCCAAAACCATTATCGCTTTGTCCAGAAAAATTATAAAAAGTTCAAAAAGGCATTGCTGTCCAGCAGTACGGCCATGCCTTAGTAAATTTGAAATTTAGTCCTGTTGCAAAGCACGGGCAAACGGCTAGTTAGGTATAAATGGACGTTATGTACATACAAATAATTATTTTAACAATGAAAAAAAATGGAAACAATATATACAATAAAAATGAAAAAGAATAGAAAATATATAAAAACATATGTCCTAACTAAGGGGCGGGGTTATTTGCCTATGGCAATAACGCCGTTTCTTTAGTTTCTCCTTCAGTTTCTCTTAAATTCTGTAGTTGTTTAACAGTTTGTTAACTCATCCCTCCGTCTAATTTTGGGTCTTTTCTGCGGCCCGTTCATGTCTAGGGACTCTAGGGTACCCCAGAGATATATCTGTTATCTTTATTATTTTTTCCCTTATCTGTTATCTTTATTAATTTTTCCCTTATCTGTTATCTTTATTAATTTTTCCCTTATCTGTTATCTTTATTAATTTTTCCCTTATCTGTTATCTTTATTAATTTTTCCCTTATCTGTTATCTTTATTAATTTTTCCCTTATCTGTTATATTTATTCATTTTTCCCTTATCTGTTATATTTATTCATTTTTCCCTTATCTGTTATCTTTATTAATTTTTCCCTTATCTGTTATCTTTATCAGTTTTTCCCTAATCTGTTATGTTTATTAATTTTTCCCTTATCTATTATCTTTATTAATTTTTCCCTTCAACGTTTCCTCAGGTTATGAAGGTGATGCCGAAAGCGGACGACACGCGAGTCCGCCAGATAAAGCGAGCCTCTGAAGCGGCCGCCCATGAGTCGGCCCTGGGCCATGGGGCCAAGCGGCCGCGTGTGGAAGATCCGGCCCTCCCCCCCCTGCCTGTGGCCGCGCCAGGGCCGTCGCTCGCCAGCGGCCTCGAGGCCAGCCTCAACCAGAGCGAGGCGTGGATCTGCGACCGACTCACTCCTCAGGTTTCTCTCTTTGCAACACTATTTTCTCCAAATCTTAATATATAAATGTCAAAGTCACTGACTGACTGATCATCGCTCTACAGCCCAAACCGTAAGTCCTAGGAAGCTGAAATTTGGTAGGTATCTTTGTATTATAATCTAGATGTGCAATAAGACGGGATTTTTATATAATTAATTATATAAAACTAAAGTCTGGGCCTATCCATCTATTTGATTATTAGGTCTATTTACAATACCACAGCTCAAACGGTGAAAGATGTATCATCTTTTAGTCTAAAAACATCTCTGAAAAAATATGTGAGTTAATTCAGTCGAGTTCCATTGCTACGTGCGGGCAAGCCACTTGTAATAAATTTACAATAATGCTTATCTGTATTTTCCTCTTTTACCAAATGAAAAAGAAGAGAATGCCGTAGGCATTAGTACCGCCCATGATCAAGTTTTGTTTAATAATTTCAACTTTATTTCTTGTAAATTGTATATACTATATTTTGTAAATAAAACTTGATTAAATCTGTTTAATAATAATAATTTTTAATAATATTCCTTCTTTTTATTCAAATACTTCCGCCCGCAGGTCACCACCCAGCTGGTTCTCTCCTCCCTGCCCCGCCTCCCCCCCAGTATCCCCCCCCACTTCGTGGCCTCGTACACCCCCATAGCTGCCGCGGGCACCCCTGGGCAGCGCCGCCACGTCGCCCGCCTGCTTGCCGCCCAGTTCACAGCCGCTGCCATGTCCATCGGGCCTGACGGGGCGCCCCTCCTGGTGAGTCTGGCTTCTGTTCATGTTTCAGTAGCAATAGCTCAACAAGTTCGATGTCCCATTTGTAACAATTGAGACTGATTTATTGTCATCTGGACTAAATCATAGCGTCAAGATTAAAAGCTTGACTTGTCTAAATTTCGTTGTATTAAGGTAAAATACAGCAGCAGGTAAAATTTATTTACCAACTTGCGAAAAAAAGTGACAGAATAGTTCTTTAATCTCTTGTAGGTGAAAGTTGATACAGCTCGATTACTTCTTCTTCTTCTTGATGTTCCTCTTCTATCGAAGGTTGGAAATCAGCATGGCAATATGATGTTTGTTGTTGGCAGCCCTGAATAACTCCTTGTTAGTGTAGTTGAACCATTCTCTCAGATTTTGCATCCAGCTTATCCTTGGTCTTCCTCTTGCTTTCTTTCCACATATCTTCCCTTGTAATATTAGTTGTAATATGTCATATTTTCCTCCTCTCATCAAGTGACCAAAGTACTGCAGTTTTCTAGATTTGATAGTTTTCATGACTTCATGATCTTTGCCCATTCTTCTCAATACTTCTTGATTGGTCACTTTATCCACCCATGGTATGTTTAATATCCTGCGGTAGCACCACATCTCAAAAGCTTGTATCTTCATAACATCTGCTTTTTTCATTGTCCAGGCCTCCATTCCATACATCAAGGTTGAAAAGACGTAACACCTCAGCATCCTGGTTCTCAATTCCAAAGGCAAGTCTCTGTTTGAGAAGCTTTTTCTCATTTTGAAGAATGCTGATCTAGCGATTTCGACTCTGCACTTTATTTCTTTGGATGTATCTCCATTGCTGCTGATCCATGTTCCCAGGTATTTATATGAATGGACTCTTTCTACAGTAGTGTTATTAATTACCAATTTCTTGTTTTGTAACTTGTCAGACTGGTCTTTTGTTATTATCATAAATTTAGTCTTTTTGATGTTCATTTTTAGTCCATATCGGCTACATGCTTGGGATACTTTTTCCATTGTACTCTGAAGATGATGCATGGTGCCAGACAAGATGACAGTGTCGTCTGCGTAACGAAGATTGTTTATGAATTTTCCATTGGTTTTAATTCCCATGTGGGCATTAAATATAGCTTCTTCAAAAATTGTTTCACTGTAGATGTTGAACAACAATGGAGATAATAGACATCCTTGCCTTACACCTTGCATAATCTTGATTTCATCAGAGAGTTCGTTGTCGACTTTGATTTTGGCAGTTTGGTTCCAGTATAAATTGGAGATAATCCGTATGTCATGGCTATCAATGTTTTTAGATTTAAGAATGTCAATTAATTTGTGATGTTGTACATTATCAAATGCCTTTGAGAAATCAATGAAACAGGCATAAATATTTCTGTTGACATCCATACATCTTTGTATAAGCACATTTATACTGAGAAGCGCCTCTCTGGTTCCCATTCCTCGTCTGAACCCAAACTGGGAAGAACTTATTTCTTGCTCCAATTTTAAACATATCCTTTGATGGATTATTTTCAAAAACAGTTTCAAAGTATGACTCATGAGAGCAATTGTTCTGTGATCAGAGCATTCTTTTGCATTTGGTTTTTTGGGCAAAGTAATGAAGGTGGAAGTCAACCATTGTTGAGGAATCACGCCGGTTTGATAGATGGAGTTGAAAAGGTCAACTAGTAGATTTACACCATCATCTTCCAGAAGTTGTAGAAGTTCTGATGGGACTTCATCCGGTCCTACAGCTTTTCGAGGTTTAGAATTTGTTAGAGCCTTTATTACTTCTTCTTTCAAGATTGAAATTCCTTTGTCTAAATTGATTTCTTCTTGTTCTGGTCTATCATCATGGAAGAGTTCTTTAACATACTCAACCCATCTTTTCAACTTTCTTTTGATATCTGTTATTATTGTCCCATCAGATTCAGTGACAATTCCAATTGTTTTCTTTCTCGTAGTGCCAGTCATTTCCTTGATTTTCTTATGCATATTAAAGCTATCGTGAATTTTGTCAAGCATTTCTATTTCTAAACATTTTTCAATGTTAAACTTTTCTTTAGCTTTCCTTATTTCTTTTCTGATGATTGTGTTTAACTGTTTGTATTTTACCTCATTCACGTTCTTATTTTTCCGTCTTTCTTCCATAAGATCTAGAATTTCTTCTGTAATCCATTCTTTCTTCTTTATTCTTTCAGGTTTCAGTTCTTGTTTGCACTCTGTAAGAATGGACGATTGAATGTTTATCCACTTGATGTTGACATCACTGGTCGTTAGGTTCACATTCTTAACATTCTGGATTTTGTTGTTTATCTTCTCTTTAAGTTTTGTTGTTGTAGTCTTGTCTTTTAATTTGGTTAAGTCCAAGTGTTTGTTTTGTGTTTTCTTTGCAACTTTCTTCAGTTTTACTTTTATCACTGCAACGACAGGGTTATGGTCTGATGAGATATCTGCGCCAGGGTACGTTTTCACTGACTTGACTGAATTGCGGAATCTTCTTCTAATTAAGATGTAATCAATTTGATTTCTTATGATGTTGCCATTGATACCATCGCCAGGGGCTGACCACGTGTACAGTCTTCTTTTACACATTTTAAAAGTTGTGTTAGTTATGACCATCTCTTCATTCTGACAGAATTCCACCAATCGATCTCCTCGTCCATTCCTCTCTCCTAAACCAAACGCTCCTGTCACTCCTTCCACAACATTTCCACCGACCTTAGCATTGAAGTCACCAATGATCATAGTAATGTCATGCTTCTTTGTTGTTGCCAGCACAGTCTTGATGTCTTCATAGAAGGCTTCGATCTCTTCGTCTGATTTGTCAGCGGTTGGTGCATATACTTGAATGATATTGATGTTTCCATTTTCACTTGCGATGTTCAGCATCATCACTCTCTCAGATACTGGAATAAATCCAGTCACACACTGATCTATTTCTTTGTTTACAATAATTGCCACACCATATCTGCGATTTGTTTCCGTATTTTCCTCACTACCTGAATGGTAAATCTTTTGTTCACCATTATTTATTGGAAAGGTACTAGAATTTACCCATTTTGTATCACTCACACCAAGTATGTTGATATTCATTCTATTCATTTCTCTCAAGGTGTTCTCTAATCTTCCATCACCATATAAACTTCGAACATTCCAGGTTGCAATCTTCAGGGCTGGACCGGAGATTCTTAGCACCCTCTGACCATTTAAGGTCTGCCGGGAACTGAGGGCCGTGGTTTTAGTTTTTCCAGCCATGATGATTTTTACTTGGACAAATAATGTGGTGGGTCATCCGTCTCCTTCCACATCGCAGTGATGCAACCATACCGCTGACTCAGCTCTGCTTGCACATCTCCAGATCGAAGCCTTGCCAATGTCATTCATTTTCAGCCTTCGCCTGATACTGATGTAGCTGCTGCCCAACATCAGGGATGTTTATCGACTTCCCAGTCTAGATCCGTGATGTTCTGCGAAAACAGGGCCACCTCGAGTAGGATGTGATTCTTCATCACGCATCACGGTCTTGGTTGAAGAGAGGTTTGGCTAACTTGTAGCTATACCGCACATCATTCAACCCTATGAACGAATCCAGCTCGATTACACTAACATTATTTTAGCTGTCACATTTATTTGACTTGTGACTTTTGTTTACAGATTACTTTTACATTTTTTTTTTTTTTTAAATGTATTCAATGTGTATCATAGTATAAAAAAATCGTCTATCATAATTACCCCGAGTTTGGTGTAGTTAATACAGTTTATCTTCGGAACGGAAAGACATAAAAGAAGCAATCTGTTTTCAGGGGCGACAACAAATTTTCCCTTCAAGAAAGTTTATCAACTTACATGAATCACGTGGTACAGTTGGTTGTAATACAATCCAACTGTACTACGTGATTCATCATGAAAAATTACACTGATTTGATGTATCTTATTCTGTTTTTTTACTTTTATTCCGAAGAAAAATCCATGATTACGCGCGCCGCCGGTAAGATTATACATGCTTTTGATCAAATTTGGTAAGTATTGAGTGAGGTGTCGACTGTGAGAAGAATTGGACTTAGATATCCAATATCAAATAAAAGTAGCGGGTCCCATTTAAAATTTGAGAGTTGATAATCTTCCCTGATTCCATGTAAGGGAAAATGTGTTGTCGCCCCTGAAAATAAGTTGCTTCAATACACTGAATAGCAATAATGAAAACTGCATGTCTTTTCGTTCCCGCACCCTGTATTAACTACACCAAACTCGGGGTAATTATGATAGACGATTTTTTTTATATTCTGATACACATAGAATACATTTTAAAAAAATGTAAAAGTAATGTGTAAACAAAAGTCACAAGTTAAATAAATGTGACAGCTAAAATAATGTTAGTGTAATCGAACTATAACAACTTTCACCTACAAGAGATTAAAGCACTATTCTCTCACTTTTTTTCGCAAGTCGGTATATATAATAAATTCCAAAACGTAAAATTTCTCGAGTTTTTTTTCTTCTTTAATTTAAAGTAGGTAAAAACAAACGGTTTTTTTTTCCTTTCATAACGGACCTTGTACTAGAAAACGTCTTTTCATTTGGCTGTTGTACATGCACAGTGCACACTGATAGACCCAGCCGATCAGATAGGTAGAAACAAATGTTTTTTTTTTTTTCATAACGGACCTTGTACTAATAATAATAAATAGATTTTATTTCATTTCACATTTTTTTTTCTTTAAAATCCCCTTGAAGTGAAAAGTCTTTTCATTTGGCTGTTGTACTTGTGCATTTTGACAGACCCAGCCGACCAGACCTCAGCTGGACATGATGCCTACTATCCCCAGCGACATGTCCCACTCCCTGCTGAGGGAGCCTCCCCCACCCCCGCCCCCAGCATGGCCTCACGTCCCCCCCGCCCCGCCCCCCTGCCCGTGCGGCTCACCCGGGTGCTGAAGCTAGCGGAGGTGACCAAGCCTCTGTCCCGGGGGACACGCGAGCAACTGGCGCTGTCGGCTGTGCGGCGGATTCTCAGGAACGAGGAGATGGCTCAGGTAATGCTTAACCCGGAGGTTGGTGGTTCATGTCCCAAGTAATAATATTAATAATATCGCCATATTTATACTGCCCGATAAGGACTATTAAAGTCCCATTATTCCAGCAGTAAGCCCAAGACATATTATTATGTGGTAAAAATCCCAAATGGGAGGATAACTTGTCATGTCCCGGCTGGGTTTCGAACCCACGACCTCTGGAACCTCTTGATTCACAGAGTGCCGCCTTTACCACTGAGCTACCGGGACAGTACGTCAAGAAATGAGTAAGGCGAGTTTGAGTTGTTGTGACCACGATTTTTACACCCATAAATCAGGCTTTGTTGTTTAGACTGTGGGACTAAAGGAACTCTTTAGTCTCATACTTGCTTAGTAAAAAAAGTATTGTATTGATATTCATTGACATGGATATGATAATTTACCTACCGAGCTTGATCGATATAAGACGGCAAAATTCTAGAGGTTGGTGATTCAACTTCATTGACATGTAATATCGCAATTTACCGACCTCAGACGGCGGAAATGTATGTAACTTGGAGGACGCTAGTTCGAATCCCTAGTTTGGTTAAAATTTAGCAGTCTGAGGTTGAATAATTGTGACATCAAGATATTCATTAACATAATTATGATAATTTATGTATTTCATAATCTTAGCTAGTCATCATTCATGTTTCTACTGGAATAATGGGCTTGGGATTACTGCTAGAATAATAGGACTCATTAGTCCTAATCAGTGAGTTGGGGTCATAGCATAGATCCTTATGTAATTATCAATGTATCATTCGACCAAGTGATGTTACATTTTCAGGTATGCGGTGGCTCCTTGACTAGAATCAAGATTATCACTACTTTGGCAACCTCCTTCAATCAGGATATACGAGATGGTAAGAAACGAACAGTCAAGTTTACATTATTATGTTTTACCCAAATAAACTAAGTAACCCAGTCAAGATTCTCTGACAAGAAAAAGAAAATCGATTCTTACTACTAGATGTTGAAACATTGCTTAAATTTTTTGACAGATAAGAAAAACCACATTTTGATTTATTTATTGAATGTATATAAAACACACTTATTTATTTAACAAGGATTCAATTGAGAAAAAAAGAAGAAAAAAAAAATTGAATCCTAGTCATGAATAGTTGTTTTTAATTAAATTCACACAGGATGTCTAATATTTAAGATTACTTAACGCCCTAACAATAAGGGCAATTACAAAGTAAAATGATATTAAAACCCTTAAATTACAAGTTTTACAATACAATAACATCTTCTAAAATAAACAAGAGATCAAAATCATGGGTAATCCAAAACCATTTTTATCGTTTCTTTATCTTAAAAAATCTTACTGGACATGGTCTACTCCGTGCCGCCAGTAAAAAATCTTACTGAATATGGTCTACTCCGTGCCGCCAGTAAAAAATCTTACTGAATATGGTCTACTCCGTGCCGCCAGTGATTCAAGAGTTCGTGCTGTCCAATCTCTCGTCCCGCATGGATCTGGCCCTGGCCTGGCTGGTGGAGGAGTACTGTCTGGTGCAGGGCTTCACCAAGAACCCGCCGGTGCTGCTGAGGGAGGGCAAGGAGAAGGAGCAGGCCTACGTGTACAACAACCTGCTGTGTGCCATCACCCGGACCATTGTCGTCAACCTGAGCAAGGACAAGGAGTACGAGGAGTGAGTATAGCTGTATTTTTCTTTCTAACCAAAAAAAATTTCCTGGTTAGGTTTCTTCCAAATATTTCCATTTTATTCCAAGGTCATTCGTGAAAGAAAAATGCGTTTGATTACTTTTAAAGATAAACAATGGACTTAACCTATAAAAGAACTGGAAGCTAGAATTTTCTACTTCCACTTTGATTAACTTTGGAAGTGGAAATTTTTCCTCTTCCAATAGAAAAATGACTCGCTTCCAGTTTGGTTCATTTTATTCCCGTTTGGTTAACTTTGGTTAGAAAGAAAAATACGGCTTATGAGTGATTTTATTTGTGATGAAGCACAAGGCTTCTTTACAATTTTTGTGGGTAGCACAGCATTCATTATTTAGAGCCTCCTTCACATTTCGAATTATTCTATTAGATTAATTTCTTTGTACTCTGGTAATGCCGCCACTGATCGTTACTCATACAAGTAACTACTCATTTTTCCTCACGAGGTATGAGTGGACCCTGAACATCAAAGTACAGAGCAGAAAAAATCCTGCCCCGCTGGGAATCGAACCTAGGTCACCATGCGTGCAGTGCCTAGCGCGCTAACTCACTCTGCCACGGTGACTCGAGGAGTGAGTACATTGCACGCATAGTGATCTGGGCAGGGTAGAAATAGGTAGAAATTCCCCGACTAGGTAGAAATTTTTCTGCTCTGTCTGTACTAGCATTTTCGGGTTCCACTCAATGCTCGTGACGAAAAATGAGTAGCAGCTTTGATGTGAGCAGCTACCAGTGGCGGAATTATGGGCAAGACAAGACATGGTAAATTATATGGTAAAAAGTCTTATGAATCTACACTTACCAAGTACCCAATAAAATTGTGACATAATAACACAGAAAAAAATATTATATCAATTTAGAAACATAAGAGTTAGATGAAGCTCTTCAAAGCTTAGGAGAATTACCTTTGTATAAATGTTTCTTTATAAAGAAAATAAATAAATAAACTATATTAAACCATTTATTAAAAAAAAAGAAAAAAAAAAGAGCAACATATGTGCCATAGTACTCAAATAGAGGACTTGACATTTTTAATATAAAGGAGCCAGCTTTTGCTATTTTAAGATGTTCATTTATTAATTTGGCTATTTATTTACTCAAAGAAAATTAAGAGCAAACTTGGAAACCGTGTTGTCCCTAGTTATATTTAACAAGCTAAATGATTTAGTCCGCATAACGGGTCTTCTAATATTCTGTTCATACTGATGAAATAGGACCGAAAATACTTTCACATTATGAACTACTCTCTTTTATGATTATTATGTATGAGTTCACGATACAAAGTTCACATCAAATGTGATCTTCAGTGTGAGTGATAAACTTTACCATAACCTGTACATTTACACTTTTAAGTAGTCACTGTGGCAGAGCTAGTTAGCGCGCTAGGCATTGCACACATGGTGACCTGGGTTCGAATCCCAGCGGGGGAGGATTTTTTCTGCTCTGTACTTGGATGTTCGGGGTCCACTCATACCTCGTGAGGAAAAATGAGTAGCTGCTTTAATGTGAAGCAGCGACCAGTGGCAGAATCTTAGGCAAAAAAATAATACAAGATATTGTAAATTTAAGTAGTAAAGTCCTATGATTCTGCGCTACCCCACTAAAATTGTGACATAATAACACAAAGAAAAAACATTATTATTATTATTATATTATTTACACTTTTTCTTTTACACGTACCCATTAGGTTTTGCTTTTTTAAATTCAACCATTAAAAATATATAGAAGCTTCTTATAAAAAACAAAGTTATCCATTTACAACTGGTGTGGTTCTGGTTTCAGCTGTCTGGTGAAGCTGTACGCCGAGGCTCCCCTGATAACTGATGACGCTATCGACATCATACGCGGCCTGTGCGTCTCCCACTACGAGCTCGGTCTCAACATATTCTACCAGATGGTCACCGCCCGCCCCCCCAAGCAACTGCACTGCCTCAACGCTCTGCTCTCCCTGTGCACGTACAACTCCAACGAGGCAAGTATGACCAGCTCCAACCAGCTGGCGGAAGTGGTCGTCTCCAGTCTTATCTAGTACAACTACTCACTTTTCTGTTTATACTGATTAAAATAGAGAGGTTAGTTGATGGCATGGACTTTGAGAACGAATACCTGCTGATGAGAGTAAATATGCTCGAAATTGCTGTCCAGGTATGCTCTGATATTCATGTACATATAGTACAACTTATCACTATTCTGTTTATACTGATTATACTGACTGAAGTGGAAAGGTTGCATCGTGTGGAATCTTATATCTCTATGTGCGATCAACCATCGTGACCACTTGGGCTTTTTCTTTACCTGCAACCTTGGGAAACTGCAAGCTAGCCTGGCTTGTTTGGGTTTGTTAGTCCGTTCATTGTTAATAGTCCTCTAGCGAGACACCTTCTCCCTGTTTAATGTCCCCCAGCTAGACGACCCAAGCTTCAATCCACGCTTTCTTTTGTGGCCTGGTACTGAGTAAACTTCATCTCAGGCTATGTGACACACCTAGCCTGAGATGAAAAATTAGTAGCTCCTTGTGAAAGCAGTGGCCAGCCTCCGTGGCGTAATGGTTGTGACTACTGCCCGTAGTCCAGAGTTCCCGAGTTCAACTCCCGGTTGGGGCAGATTTTTCGACGAAAATTCTGTTCTATCGAAACACGTGAGGCTGGCATTTCTGGCCCTACCCAAGCTGGGTGAGCTTAATGTGGGTAGCTGGTACGATTCCCAGCGAATGGAGGGTAAAACTTCCGTCCTGACTATC
>CM044956.1:22749764-22915761 GCA_024516035.1 Bactericera cockerelli
TTCCTCTTAGGGTCTCCTCTCGAAGGTGTGAAGCATACCAGAAAAGGAGTTACACCAGGAGCGGATCTATGACCAAGGCTCCTGGTGTTGCTCTGTTGACATTGTGGGGAGGGTATTCGTTTATTTTTTATTATTTTTTTTTAAGTTTCCATATATTTAATTTTACTAATAAACATCTTCAACAAATAATGAAGGTATACCCACCTTCAAAAGATAAAAATCTTGTGCTGAAGGTGGGGAAAAGTTGGTGGATTTGATTGTCCACCGTATTCTCTTTTTTTTCCTAGGTAGTGTACTGATATTTAATGGGATACTTTCATCCCGCGTCAAAAATAAACTATGGCACCTACGAGTATATCTTCTTGAGATTTTATCCACGATTTGAATTTTATCCACGATTTGAATTCACCGTATTCTCTCCTGTGGCCCATCCCTTATATCCTCTTCCTACCCACAGGACTAGTGTCCATACAAACCACGGGTCAATGACCTACTGACCTCGCATGGAGCACGGCTATCCGCTGCTTGTCGCCGCTGAGCCAGGAGTCTATCTCCTTGCAGATGAAGCAGAGCCGCTCTAGGGGCGGGGCCAGGTCTGCGGCCCACCCCAGCTCCTTCACCCGCTCGTGATGCGCACGCGTCGTGCGTCGCCGCTCTGACAGGTTGAACACCTGGGGGGTAGAAATATGGCATTACTCAGGGAGTATAAATGTCTGACAGGTTGAACACCTGGGGGGTAGAAACATGGCATTACTCATTTAATATAAATGTCAGACAGGTTGAACACCTGGGAGGTAGAAACATGGCATTACTCAGGGAATATAAATGTCTGACAGGTTGAACACCTGGGGGGTAGAAACATGGCATTACTCATTTAATATAAATGTCAGACAGGTTGAACACCTGGGGGGTAGAAACATGGTATTACTCAGGGAGTATAAATGTCTGACAGGTTGAACACCTGGGGGGTAGAAACATGGCATTACTCAGGGAATATAAATGTCTGACAGGTTGAACACCTGGGGGGTAGAAACATGGCATTACTCATTTAATATAAATGTCAGACAGGTTGAACACCTGGGGGGTAGAAACATGGCATTACTCAGGGAGTATAAATGTCTGACAGGTTGAACACCTGGGGGGGTAGAAACATGGCATTACTCATTTAATATAAATGTCAGACAGGTTTAACACCTGGGAGGTAGAAACATGGCATTACTCAGGGAATATAAATGTCTGACAGGTTGAACACCTGGGGGGTAGAAACATGGCATTACTCATTTAATATAAATGTCAGACAGGTTGAACACCTGGGGGGTAGAAACATGGCATTACTCAGGGAGTATAAATGTCTGACAGGTTGAACACCTGGGGGGTAGAAACATGGCATTACTCTCAGGGAATATAAATGTCTGACAGGTTGAACACCTGGGGGGTAGAAACATGGCATTACTCTCAGGGAATATAAATGTCTGACAGGTTGAACACCTGGGAGGTAGAAACATGGCATTACTCAGGGAACATAAATGTCTGACAGGTTGAACACCTGGGGGGTAGAAACATGGCATTACTCATTTAATATAAATGTCAGACAGGTTGAACACCTGGGGGGTAGAAACATGGCATTACTCTCAGGGAATATAAATGTCTGACAGGTTGAACACCTGGGGGGTAGAAACATGGCATTACTCATTTAATATAAATGTCAGACAGGTTGAACACCTGGGGGGTAGAAACATGGCATTACTCAGGGAGTATAAATGTCTGACAGGTTGAACACCTGGGGGGTAGAAACATGGCATTACTCTCAGGGAATATAAATGTCTGACAGGTTGAACACCTGGGGGGTAGAAACATGGCATTACTCTCAGGGAATATAATATGTCTGACATGGTTGAACCACCTGGGGGGTAGAAACATGGCATTACTCAGGGAATATAAATGTCTGACAGGTTGAACACCTGGGGGGTAGAAACATGGCATTACTCAGGGAGTATAAATGTCTGACAGGTTGAACACCTGGGGGGTAGAAACATGGCATTACTCTCAGGGAATATAAATGTCTGACAGGTTGAACACCTGGGGGGGTAGAAACATGGCATTACTCTCAGGGAATATAAATGTCTGACAGGTTGAACACCTGGGGGGTAGAAACATGGCATTACTCAGGGAATATAAATGTCTGACAGGTTGAACACCTGGGGGGTAGAAACATGGCATTACTCAGTTAATATAAATGTCAGACAGGTTAAACACCTGGGGGGTAGAAACATGGCATTACTCAGGGAAGTATAAATGTCTGACAGGTTGAACACCTGGGGGGTAGAAACATGGCATTACTCTCAGGGAATATAAATGTCTGACAGGTTGAACACCTGGGGGGTAGAAACATGGCATTACTCTCAGGGAATATAAATGTCTGACAGGTTGAACACCTGGGGGGTAGAAACATGGCATTATTCTCCAGAGGATATATAAATGTCTGACAGGTTGAAAAAACACCTGGGGGGTAGAAACATGGCATTACTCAGGGAATATAAATGTCTGACAGGTTGAACACCTGGGGGGTAGAAACATGGCATTACTCATTTAATATAAATGTCAGACAAGTTGAACACCTGGGGGGTAGAAACAAGGCATTACTCAGGGAGTATAAATGTCTGACAGGTTGAACACCTGGGGGGTAGAAACATGGCATTACTCTCAGGGAATATAAATGTCTGACAGGTTGAACACCTGGGGGGTAGAAACATGGCATTACTCATTTAATATAAATGTCGACAGGTTGAACACCTGGGGGGTAGAAACATGGCATTACTCTCAGGGATATAAATGTCTGACAGGTTGAACACCTGGGGGGTAGAAACATGGCATTACTCTCAGGGAATATAATAAAAAACATGCATACTGAACCAGGTTGAACACCTGGGGGGTAGAAACATGGCATATTAATAAACTACATTAAATAGAAACATGGGATTACTCAGGATAAATGTTGACATAACACCTGGGGGGTAGAAACATGGCATTACTCATTTTAATATAAATGTCAGACAGGTTGAACACCTGGGGGGTAGAAACATGGCATTACTCAGATATAAATGTCGCAGGTTAACACTGGGGGTAGAAACATGGCATTATCAGGATATAATGTCTGACAGGTTGAACACCTGGGGGGTAGAAACATGGCATTACTCTCAGGGAATATAAATGTCTGACAGGTTGAACACCTGGGGGGTAGAAACATGGCATTACTCAGGGAGTATAAATGTCTGACAGGTTGAACACCTGGGGGGTAGAAACATGGCATTACTCTCAGGGAATATAAATGTCTGACAGGTTGAACACCTGGGGGGTAGAAACATGGCATTACTCAGGGAATATAAATGTCTGACAGGTTGAACACCTGGGGGGTAGAAACATGGCATTACTCATTTAATATAAATGTCAGACAGGTTGAACACCTGGGGGGTAGAAACATGGCATTACTCAGGGAGTATAAATGTCTGACAGGTTAAACACCTGGGGGGTAGAAACATGGCATTACTCAGGGAATATAAATGTCTGACAGGTTGAACACCTGGGGGGTAGAAACATGGCATTACTCTCAGGGAATATAAATGTGTCCCATAACAGACTATCCAATATGGGTATCATTATTACCGTGGCAGAGTGAGTTAGCGCGCTGGGCATTGCACTCACGGTGACCTGGGTTCGATCCCCAGCGGGGCAGGATTTTTTCTGCCCTGTTCTTGGGTGTCCGGGGTCCACTCATACCTCGTGAGGAAAAATGAGTAGCTGCTTTAATGTGAGCAGCGACCAGTTACGGAATTGTAGGCAAAAATAAGATATTGGGATATTAATGATATGGAAAAGTCCTATAATTCTGCGCTATCCACTAAAATTGTGATAAAGAAACACATTTATTTATTTAATATGGGTATCATTTTACGTTCAAAAGCATAATTATAAGAAGATTTGTATTCAAAATTTGGTTACAGTTGTTTGTAAGGGATACCTTCCGGTTCGCTCGTGTTGACCCAGCACCTAAATGGGAAGTATTGTGTCACTTCTCGCCCATCAGAGGGGAGGCATACTACGGGATGGGCAGGCTACAACACAGACCACAAGCGTCTACAGTAGCTCCTGTTTCATGGCTACGAAACAAAAAAGGCTGTGAAACACTCATCTTTAAAAAAAAAAAATAAAAAAAATAAAAAAAAATAAAAAAACGAAAATACTTCCGAACTCTAATATTAGAAATTTCTCGGAAGTAATATTTGTTATTGTTGTGATCTCTTCTTTGTTAAAACTAACAAAGATGGCCAATTTTACGGAACAGGTTTGAGGCATTACGAGTTCTCCATTACTGATTTCTGCATGCTATTACTTATTATTACTTACTACGTGTTCGGTGCTAAACTAAGAATAAATGCTAAATTATATGTATCTTTATATTTTGTTTCTTAATCTGTGTTATTTATAATTTCTTTTATGTACAGTACAGGGCCTCCATAAAGTCTCACCCAGGCCTGGGTTTCTCGAAAACGACTCAAAATATCAAAAAACGCAAAAACCCGTATTCCTTTATTTTTAGGAGGATTGATTTTCAGCCAAAAAAAAAATTTGCCTACACGGCCTGTATTCCTAATCGGGCAGTATAAATAAGACGATATTATTATTATGTTCTGATAGTATATTATAGGACTTTTTTTTTTTTTTTTTTTTTTTTTTTTTTTTACTTTCGAAAGATTTTCCTTTATTCAACAAATACTTTTCATCTTCATACAAAATTTAATTATAAAGAAATAACTTTAATTGACTTAAAATTAAAATATGGCAAGTTAAAGTGACCCATTATGCAAAGCATGTGTTGGGCCACTTTTTATTATATTTATAATGTTAATAAACTGTCCTTTTAGTTTAAAAAAATAATAATAATAAGAAAATTAAAAAATAAAATAATATGAAAATTATACCTATATGTTAGTTAATTATTTTGTATTTTATTGTGTTTTATGTTCTGTTTCGAGTGTTTTGATTAGTTTGTCTGTTTTAATTATTATGCATTCAAATAATTCAGGGGGGGATGTCATTTTAAAATATTCAAGATTTTACTTCTATTATTTTCAATAGAGAACCAATCTTTCAGTTTATATTTTAAAATTGTAAAATTTGGATTATCTTTAAAATCTTCAGGTATCTCATTCAAAACTTTGCTACCTACGTATGAAAAATGTCTTTTTGTTAGTGATTTGTGCTTGAGTGTTTGGATCATTTGTCCAGTCTGTCTTGTAGTGTATGTGTTAGGGTTTATAGTCCAGGTATGTTTTTTCTTTATAGCAAATATACTTGTTTTGTAAATGTAAATGTCATCTAGTGTCGGCACGTTAAATAGTTTGTATAGTTGGTCAGTATGAAAAAGTCTGTCTTTTTTTAGTATAGTCCTGAGAAGTATATTTTGAGTCCTTCGTAGTTGAGTCTTTATATTTTCATACGCTCCTCCCCAAGCTGTGATACAATATTGTAAGAGTGACTGAACTAACGCGAAATATATTTCGCGAAGTAGTGTATCATTACAGACTTGGTTTAGATTGTAGAAAATATAAGTCAAGTGTCGTAGTTTGTTTTTGAGTGAAGTAATATGTGCTGTCCATTTTAAGTTTTCGTCAAGTATAACACCTAAGTAACGTATGTCTGTCAGTTTTTGTAATGTAATTGTTTTATTTTCAATGTCAGTTAGTTGTATTGTTGATGTTAGTGGCTGTCCTCTCTGATCTGATGAAAAAGTCATATAATGAGATTTAGAAAGATTGATTTGAAGGGACATTTGTATATACCAGTTTTGAATGTTTGTCAGGTCAGTAGATGCAAGTCGGTGAGTCTCTTCCCAGTTATTTGATGAGTAGCATAGTACTGTGTCATCTGCATAGCAAAATACTTGGCCCTTGCTTATTCCAGGAAGAGAATTAATAAAACAATTAAACAAACAAGGACCGAGTATTGTGCCCTGCGGAATTGAAAAAGCACGACACTGTACACGATCAGATAACTGGGAATTTAATTTCAGTTTTTGTGTTCGGTCAGTCAAGTAGGAGTCAAACCATTTTAGTACTTTGTCTGTTAGTCCTAGTTTTTTAAGTTGTGTCAGTAATGTCGAATGTTTTATGGAGTCATATGCTTTTGAAATGTCGAGAAATATGGCGATTACTTTTTTATTGTCGTCTATGTTACTATGTAAGTAAGTTGTTAGGTCAAGTAAAGCGTCTTCAGTACCTATGCCACGTCGAAATCCATATTGTTTGTCAGTTAAAAGGTTGTTTGTTGTCAAGTAATGTTCAAGTCGGTTTTGTACACATTTTTCAAGAATTTTACTAAAGTTCGTCTGTAAAGAAATAGGTCGGTAGTTGTTTAAGTCTTGTCTGTTTCCTTTCTTGTAAATAGGAACAACTATACTAGATTTGTAGCAAGAAGGAAATGTACTGCTGTCTAAACTTAAGTTAATTACGTGTTTAAGTGGTTCAGTGATGTGAGGTGCAATATGTTTAAGTATTTTGGTTTGTAGTCCGTCTTCACCAGGAGTAGTTCTGTTTTTCAAATTCATTATAGTTTTGTAAATTTCAGTTGAAGTAGTCAGTGAGAATGTAGAGTAGTCATTGTCTTGAGTCAAGTTTATGTCGGAATAGTCATTTTGTTCAGTATTGTTAAGTCTTTTAATTTTATCAGATATATTCTTTCCAACATCTTTGAAATGGTTGTTCATTATATTTGCACACTCTTGGGTATTGGTCAGACAGTCATGTAAAATGTTCTCGTGTTTGATATTTTTAACAGTATTTACTTTTTTGTTTTTGTCAATTATTTCATTAATAATTGTCCATACCTTGTGTTTGTCTTCCTTGTTGTCGTCAATTTTAGTCTTGTAGTAGTTATTTTTTGTTATTCGTATTGAAGTAGATAGTATATTCCTAACTCGTTTATAGTAATGTAAAAGTCTTAGGTTATGTGGGTGTCTTTTTGTTTGTCTTGCAAGTTTGTCTCTGTATCTGATAGATTTCAGGAGGTCTTGTGTCATCCATTGTTTAAGTGGGGTACATTTGTTAGAGTAAGTCCTAGTTTCACTACAGGAGTCAATGATGTTTTGTATTATTGTTGTCAAGGTCAAAGCTGTATAGTTTACGTCAGAAGAGTCTGTTATTGTTTTCCAGTCTGTATTCATAATTCGTTCAGTTAATTGTTCATAGTTGATGTATTTGTAAGTTTTAGTCACTTGTCTTACGTCAGGTCTAATGTAGTCTAAGTTTAATTTTGCTGCTATGGAATAGTGGTCTGTGATGTGAGTCTTAATAATTGTTGTAGATATGTCTTCAGTTTGATTATTACTTCTGTATAATATGTGGTCGATACATGATGAGGTTATATATGTTTGATCAGTGTTGTGTCTGTTGTTAATTTTTATACGTGTTGGTTTTGTAATGTAGGGTAAGAAATTATAAGAGTATATTGTGTCAAGATAGTCTTGTCCAATGTCAGTAATGTTGTCTTGTAATATGTTAATATTAAGATCACCAATAATAATGTACCTTTGTTCAGTGACATGAGACAAAAATTGATGTAATTCTTCATTAAATAGTGATGCACTATTGTTTGGTGATCTATAAATAGTCAGTATTGTCAGTAATTTGTCTTTGATCTTTATGTCGAGTCGTAAACTATTTGTCCTAGTAAAGTCAGTAAGTTCTTGTACGTTAGAGTCAATGTCATTTCTTACGTAGATAGCTATACCTGAGAATTCATTATATTGATGAGTTGTAAAATAGCTGGTGTATCCTGAAATAGAGAAAGAATAAGGCATTGTATCATTAAAATGTGTTTCAGTTAAAATAATTATATCAATATTAGTTAAAAATGGTGATATTGAAAGAATAAAATCATTAAAATTCTTGCGAATACCAGCAATGTTCATGTGTAAAATGGACAACCCTAGTTTATTCCAAAATTCTTTTGCTTCATGAAGAAAATCAAATTCTTTACATTCCAGATCAAGGAAATCTGGAATGACCTCTGCAATATTACTCATCATTTTTATATCTTTTTAATTCCATGTATGTTAAAATTATCTTATATTTGTGAATAAAATTTCTTTGTGGAATTATTTGAATGCATAAGGGTAAAGTAATGTGTATGTTGATAATGTAATAATATATTGTACGTGAAGGATAAGGTTGTTTATAAAAAAACATAATATTTAGATAGTAATTAAAATAAGGACAGATTATTAAGGCCATGAGAAGAAAAACGAAAAACAAGAGAATATCAGAAAGAAAATAATGAAAAAATAATAAAAACAAATTTTTCATCATTTGAATAGTTAGTTGGGAAAAGATTTGTAAGAAAGTGTTGAAGAGTCGGCGGAATCTGTGTCCCTCAGCGTCTCGTCCTCTTCATTTCTTGCTCCTCTTCTTGTCTGCAAAACACGTTCCAGATCCTGCTCGCTCCTGATGACGAAAACTCTCGATGTATCCTCTTTTCTGATGAAAATCTTATTATCTCGAACCCACACATACTTACAATTATTCTTCTCCTTGAACGCTTTTGTTTTATATAGAATATCCTGATTTTTCTTGGTCAAATGCTCGTTCACGTAGAACTTCTGTTCCCACATCCTGTTCTTTCTGTAGGCACTCGTCCACAGGTCCCGCGTCTTGGTGTTGAGGAGGCGCACGACGATCGGCTTGCACTTGTCTTTGTTGGTAGAGTTCACGCGGTGGGCAACCTGGACGTGTGACAGCGGATCCGAAATCTTCAGTTTGGTTCCTATCTGCTCAACCAGCTTATAAACATCCTCATTCTTTGTCTGCTGGATACCATTGATGATGATGTTGTTCATTCTGGATCTTTGTTGCAACTCGTCTACATGATTCCTCATATCCTGCAGCTGGTCTTTCAATCCTCGATTTTCTTCCATAACTGACGACATTTTATTTTTCAGTGCAACAATTTCCATCTTCTGTTCTTCGGCGTTCCTCAGCATTTTATCCATCTTTTCTTCCAAATTTGCAAGCTTGCTTAGGACTTCATCATCTTTTTTAGCTCCTGCTCTTGTCATTGTTATCAAAAAGAATAATTTAGTGACAAATGGAGTCAAGGAAAAGTAGTACACAAGGAAATAAGTATTTCAATGAAAATATTTAGAATTTTTCAGAATTTCAGGAGCAGAATTTTAGATGTTCGTTGGTCAAGTATTAGTTGGCTTTGAGTGTACTTATTTATTAATTCAAACAGGATGAATATCTGGAGAAGCAGAAACATGGTACTTCGGCGTATTTCATTCTAAATAGTGGGTAACTATCAAAAATAATCGTACATAACAACAAATGTTATGATGTTATAATAAATGGCATATTGATGTATAGTTCGCGTTACCAAAATATACTGCCAAGCAATCTTATTTACTCGTTTAAATTTGGATCATACGAGTTCTTTATTCAAGTAAAAGGTGTAAACTTGATGCAAAGGACAGAATGTAAACTCCACCAAAATATCATTAGATGTATGTAATTTTGACCTGGTAATCTCTTTGAATTTGAAAAACTTAGGGCGAAATTAATAGACAAAGTCTATATCACAAGTCATTGCTAAGCGTCGGTTTTCCCTATCTTACACAGTACGCAATCAGTGACTTAGCGCCACAGAGGTATTTTTTTTTTTTTTTAAGCTTTATTTAGTAGAACAAAAAATATATACAGTAGAACATAATGAAATATAAAGAAAAACAAAAAGATTAAACAAATATACAAGAAGGAAAAAAAGAGAGAAATGTCCTACCTAAAGGGCGGGGTTATTGCCTGTGGCAATCTCTTCCACCCAACCCTTTATGCTAAATTATATTGTATTTAGCATAAAGGGTCATTGCTAAGCGTAAATTTTTAGAAAGGTACAGGTAAGTCTGGGGACTCACCATGTAGTTGTTGGCATGCTTGCTGTGCCAATTGAAAGACTTAGAAAGGTATAGGTAAGTGTAAACTCACCATGTAGTTGTTTGCATGCTTGCTGTGCCAATTGAAAGACTTAGAAAGGTATAGGTAAGTGTAAACTCACCATGTAGTTGTTTGCATGCTTGCTGTGCCAATTGAAAGACTTAGAAAGGTATAGGTAAGTCTGGGGACTCACCATGTACTTGTTGGGATGCTTGCTGTGCAGCATCTTTTTGACATAGTAATCTCTTTGAATGAAGTGTTTGAAAGACTTAGAAAGGTATAGGTAAGTCTGGACACTCACCATGTAGTTGTTGGCATGCTTGCTGTGCAGCATCTGAGCGGCCTGCTGGTGCCCGGCCCTGAAGGCCCCCCGGACCATCTCCCCTGGGAACAGCAGGGCGATGATCCTCTCGGTCACGTAGCTCAGGTCCATGCTGTCCCCCGGGCCCTTGCGCTCCCCAGGCGACTTGTGGGAGGGGGGACTCACCGCTGCAGGGGACTGAAATAATAATAATAATATCGCCTTATTTATACTACCCGATTAGGACTATTAAGTCCCATTATTCCAGCAGTAAGCCCAAGACATATTATTATATGTGGTAAAAATCCCAAATAGGAGGATAACTTGTCATGTCCCGGCTGGGTTTCGAACCCGCGACCTCTGGAATCTCTGGATTCACAGAGTGCCGCCTTTACCACTGAGCTACCGGGACAGACATGTGCTTATTCAGCCAATCTTTTTGGCATCACGTCATGTGCTTATTCAAATACATCACGGCATGTGCTTATTCAGACAATCTTTTTAAGCATACTAATTAATGTTGTACCAATTTGGGTTGCATAATATTATTGTACATAGTCTACATACCTTATACTTTATTTTTTATTAAAAATCCTGAAGATGTACATTGCAAAACTCAAAGGCATTCCCGTAAATTTTTAATTAACGGGATTAAATAGACTGTCAGTTTGTTTATTTGTAAGCAAAGTTCACAAAAAATATGTGATGACGATAAAAAAATTGCTGCAAAGAAATGCTATCCTTACCTGTAAAGAGGTATTTTAGATATAAGTACCTAACAAAACAATTAATGTTCTGCCAAGGCTGGCTGTTAGGAATTACATTTCAGGTTCATAGGTAGATGCAAATTTTCTATAACTCCCGTAAAACTGTTGATATATGCAATGCGCTTTGTTTAATTCATGTAAAAAGGTGTACTATATTGGATCTTTTTCTTATTCAGATAAATACCTATTGTTTCATAATGTACTAAGAGTAAACGAAAGAGAGTAGAGTAGCCTAAAATAATTAAAAATAAGAAATTAATTACCTGTTTGATTTTCGGCGTACTTTTATTACTATTCGTGACAACCTCATTGGTGTGCTGCAACAGAGAAAAGAAGGAAAGTTAGCATATTAATGATTGAGAAATCAAAAAGCAAAAGAAAGCATCAAACTTGAGAAGAACAGGATATTTACACATATTCTATTAAATAAACTAGTATGACACCACTCGACTCTATTCAATTATTATAAAAATGGACGTGTATTACGTGTAACTAACAAATTAAGAAGGTTTAGATTCTTTAGAATAAAAGAAGTTTAGGAAATAAACTAACAGAAACACACAGAAAAAAAGGCTACAAAATTTAACGACAAGAATAGACTGTAGAATTGAGAGTAAAAATAAAGATGTAGGAGGCAGCAGGAATGGAGAAAGTGGTTGGAAAACAGGGAGGTAGGGAGGGATGAAAAATAATTTGTGGTGGCTTAACTGGTGAGCCTGGGGAACTGAGTGACTGGTGAAGAAGATTGATGAAGGAAATGGGAAAGAAGAAAGATAAGGAGAAGGATTGGGTGTGGAGACAGATCTTCTTCTCTTCCAGAATTCTTGTATTTATATTAAAAAATCTTTAAATATATTCGAATTAAGTTATTTTGTATTTCACTGGGTACACTTACAACTAACGCCTAACATAGATTTAAAAAAATATGAAAAAGTTATAACCACTACGGAAAGTTGAATACATGTCAGAAATAAAATGTCAAAAGGTAAAAATACAAAAGACATTACAAGGACGATTCGTATATACTAAATATATAAATATGGGCACCTATACCTATGTACCATATTTATTGTTCAACGACAAAAGTAGAAAAATTCAGTAACGTTTCAGATTAGGTGAAGAGGATCCAGCCTGTTGCCCCACACGTCATTCTCTTAATATTACCCCCCCCCCCCTTTCGGCCTTGTTCCAGTGTCTATCTCCCCACTCATCACAATAAAATCCTGTTTCGCCTGTACTGTTCAGGGTTAAACCAGACGATTAATATTCCTGCCTCACAATGCAAACAGTTTCAAATTAATCCTCAATTAGTTGAGTAGAGGACCTTTGTTTTATGACCGAGATTTGTAAGGGAGTTGCCTTAAAATGTGTGATATAGAGAGATGTTTCTACTCAAGTCCAACTTTATGTCTTTTGAAAGAACAAGATATAGAACTGATGGTTAATTCAACCTAAGATAAAATAAAAAAAAACTGACGTTAGTAGCTTGATCGATAAGGCGACGAACTTGTGACCTGGAGGTCGGTGGTTCAAGTCCCGGTTTCAGCGTACATTTAGCTAAGCGAGAGTTTGAGTGTTTGTGATATCACCAAAATTATTAACACCAATTTTATTTTCAAATATTAATTAAAAGATAAAATAAAAACTCAAAATCTTGATCAATAAGACTTGTAATCAATGGAGGTAGGTGGTTTGAGTCCTAAGTTAGCCAAAAATTTAGTAAAGTGACTTTGAGTAACTTACGATTGTGATTAACACAAATACCTATGATAACATTGATAACTTGCTCTTTTTGTTCATTTGTTTGTGTTATATCTGCGTTCCTTCGAGATTACAATAAAATTTCTCAGGTGCCTACATAATAAAATTATGTTCACACTGTTCACATTTCTGACTAATAACAACTGTGAGTAGAGGACAAAGGTACATACATGTACATAGCTATACCGCCAAGAGTAACCATCATGCCTAAAGTTAAAGGTGCATAACTTTCATTATAACAGCGCTCATCCGGTCCTTCTCTTGAGGTGCTTGCGGTCTAAGCTTTGAGGTTATTGTTCTTGACTTAGCATGACTTTGAGACTTGACACTACATGTTAAATACTGGTGTTAGAGTTCAGAACAAGTTGTTTTTTTACCGCAAAGTATAATTTATCGTTGGAGAAGGAAATCGGATCATCTCTGCGTCGCCTCATGTTTCCAGTATTGTGCTGCTTTGTTTTACTTTGCACTGCTTCTTACTTCTTAGTACTGGACGTCATTTTTTACCAGTAGATATAATACAGTTAATACACTGAATATATCTATTAATTACGGAATAATAGTATGTAACTGTGCAAATGTTACATACTATTTTATTTTTAGAAAAGAAAATTTTACATAATATTATGGAGATTATCAATAATTCAAAGAATGAAGAGTAATGTACTGCTAGTAAAATGGTTAACGCGCTAGTCTTGTAATCTAGGTAGCTTAGGGATCCGTTGGTTCGAATCCCACCCAGTGCATGATTTTTTCCTCTTTAATTTGAGTTTGTGACCACATAATAATAAGACTCTGAGGGTTATGTGGTAGATAATGATTTGAGCATTAACCTCGCCTGGTGGTTAGCTTCAACTAAAGAGTGTTATTATTATTGTAAGGTAAAGGTAAAACAATCCGGGCGTGAACATTTTTGTAAATGCAGGTAATATTTGTCACGAGTGAGAAATGAACCCACGACCCATGGCTGAGAAAACTTTGCTATCTTTCTAACCACACTACATCAACCTTTGGTCAAGTTGTTGTTTAAAAAAAATAGAAATGAAGGTAAGTGAAGACCCAAGCAGGTTCGAATGTATGTGATGGAAGTGTATGATTGATTCTCCTGTCGTAAAGATGGACCCTGCGGGATATGAATGACCCGCGTCACATGAGAATGGTTCTGCAAGTTTACAATTCCTACAATTTATAATCATAAAAGAATAATTTTTTCTGGTGTCATTCGACTTTTAACAATATTGCGTGCGTTACACATTATTCAAATCATAAAATGTCAGAAGCTGTTTAGGTTAATTTTAATACCTAGGTTTGATTGTAATACCTAGGTATCTACAATTTTTAACCGTGTAACTTGGAAGTAACTCGTGCAGAATAATATGTTTAATATGAGTAGCTCCTAATACCTCTGGTCTATACATAAATATTTTTTTTTTTTAAATAAATAAATGCCCGCAGCACGGGTGTATATTTACGAGCCTAGCTCTATTTACAAACAGAAAACAAATAACATGAATATATCACATAAGAAAGGTTCAAAAACAATCATATCACAGTTACATATAAAAAAAAATCAAGTGAAGTTAAAATACAGGTAAGGAGTTACTCATATAAGCATTATTCCGAACTATAAGTAAGAAAAAGATAAGTAAGTATTACTATGGCTAGGTTTTCGCTAATGGCACCTAGATAATGATGGTTAGTTTAAGATAATAGAGTAAGTTTTTTTTTTTTTTTTTTCAATATGTTTTATATTTTATTTTTTACAATATACTTAACACAACAAATTAACATATATACCCCTCGTCGAAAGTTTTAGACACATGGTCTAAAACTTGTGTTGACTGAGGGGGAGTTTTCAAAAAGAGACACTGAAAATATTTGAATGAAGAAAAATATAATAATAATAAATATTTATTCTTAGTTCAAGGAAACAAAGACGAGAGATAATGAGGTCAATCAAAAACTTATCAAGTCGTTTTCATAGAGAGAGAGGAAAAAATAATAATAATAATAATAAAATATAATAAATTGGAGAAAGAGAAAGAAATGGGTATCTTAATATACAGGACAAGCGGGCTGTCGCCCGCTTTGCGGGCCGAGGCATGGCCGTGAAAGCAAAAAATCCTTTTTCGCCAATGGCAGGTGTTGTAGTGGGAGTTTCGAAAAATCCCGTCTTATTGCACATCTAGACTATAAGACAAAGCTACCTACCAAATTTCAGCTTCCTAGGACTTACGGTTTGGGCTGTAGAGCGATGATCAGTCAGTGGTCAGTGGTCAGTGGTCAGTGGTCAGTGAGTGTCTTTGACATTTATATATTAAGATGTCAAGTTCAATCAAATAGTTCCAAAATTTTATTAAATTAAAGTATAGACTATCACGCTTTTTATAACTTTTATTTCAAGCACTGAGCGTCATGCATGATAGATTCGTCAGCTTAAGAATCATTCATCACCATTGCATGAGGGAGAGTAGTAACAGATCATCTCTCAATTTATTCTATGCATCCACAGAAGTACATACATAAAATTATCGCCTTATTTATACTGCCCGACTAGGACTGATGTCATGTTAGAAGTCCCATTATTTCAGAAATAAGCCCAAGACTTATTTATTATCTATTATTATATTATGCTTTATTAGAAACAATATTTACAAATGAAATAGTTAGAAAATTAATAATAAAAAAAGAATTGTTTGAAAATAAATAAATAATAACAAAGAAAAAAAATAATGTCTTAATTAAAGGGCGGGGTTATTGCCTGCGGCAATCTCTTCCACCCAACCCTTATGTGGTTAGAAAGCGACATGGGAGGATAACTTGTCATGTTCAGCTGGGTTTCGAACCTTAGACCTCTGGATTACGAGTCTAACGTCCTGAACACTGAGCTACAAGGACAGAATGAAGAATTTGATAATAATGCATTTGATTTGTTTGAGGATGATCTGGATATGCCTGTTAAAACAGGTAGTGCCAAGATCTTTGAGTTTGTTCCTTGTTATAAGCAGAGGGGTAGAATTTTGCCTAACGTCTGTAATACCCAAATGACAATCTCATCAATCATTCAATCAATATACCTATTATTGCAGGTACATATTGATAGGAATGATCACACACTTGTGGCTCAAGTCAAGGGTGAGTGGCTTCTTCTATGTACATAATTGGGCATAGAGCTTGTCGCAAAATCCGGACTTTTCTTTTTAAATATGAAAATCTTCAACAGTAGCTGTTAAAGAACTAGTTACTTTTTAAACTGCAAAAACAAATAGGCTACCATAATAGGAGCTTTGAGCAACAGAAATCCATAAACCGAACACGAGGAGATTAAAGCGATAAAAAAACGGTGAGAATTGGTTTATCGCGGTTTGATGATTTCTTGAATTCTCGGACTACTCCCACACAGACCGGTTGCTTTAAATCATTTTGGTTTCGTAAAGTATATCTTCTGGTAAAAAAAAAAACATTTTGTGTGGGGGTGAAACTGAAGCAGTTGGTTGGATGTACAGTATCAACTATACCAGCTCGTCAAGCGGAATATTATCTAGCCATACCACTACTATTGACAACCCCTGAACTGCTAGGTATTGATTTAGGGACTAGATTTATTTTTATTTTCCGACCACGGTTGTGTCAAGGGTAAGAGTTATTCCTACAGCACAATAGACCAACACTCGGGATTTTAATATTGAGCACAACTTCTCCAACAAGTGTAAACTAATTATTATTCTAAACACTGTAAACTCTCGGCATGGTTAAATACCTCTGTGTTAATTAACTAAGAAACCACTAGCAAGGACAGAGAAGGACGATGTAGTAAGATAATTAAAATTGTAGTAACTCTACTTACTCGAGAGTCCAGTCTCGTGACATCACTAGTTACTTAGCTATTAAGTACCTTGTTAACAATAAACATTAACTCGTTAACTAATAGGCCTCCCTAGGTCATTAACTACTTGAGTAATAATTTGATTGCTCAATTTCATTTGAAAACATTGATACTCAGTTTTCTCAAGCAGGTAACAATAAATTTCTGTCTATGAAATACGAGTATACCTATACAACCTACATATCTCATGCAAATGATTTAGTAAAGGCAAATGCCAATGTGTTTCCATGAGTTGAAGATCCTCAGTAAGAAGAACGTTAAGTTCAAATCCCGAAATGAGAGATACCTAAGTAAAAAGGAAAAACATATTTTAGTATAGGAGTAATTCTAAAAACTGATAGCTTACCGTGTCTTCAACAATTTGTACTTTCGGTTCCAATTTCTTCAGTCCTTGTTTCTTGGGGTGAAGTTTCTTCCATATCCGATAAATAACGTAGGCTGTGTCCAAGTAGCGAGTCTTGGCGGCTCTGTCTTCCTCGTCAAGAGAAGCGAGGTCCTAGCGTGGGGAAATTGGTGGATCGAATGGATTTATGGATTTCGATGGTTAAGAGGAAATTAGAAAATAATCGATCAGTAACCTACTTCAACCAAAGTGCTCAACTTCTGAATCTCTCTTTCTCTCTCCCCTTCTTCCACTTTTTTTGAGAATTACTATTAAAACTACAACAGTGACCACTGACCACCATCATTGAAGGATAGTATACATGATAATATAATGTATACCATTAGGTAAATGTACAGCAGTATACAATACATGATACTTCTCTACATTGTATAATATATAATTTTCTTTATTATCATCCATAATTCCACACTCTCATAAAATATTCAGAAGTAGCTTCATTATCTTCCATTTATCTTATTTCAACGCCCACAATTCGTACAAGATATATCTCTAGGCAAAATACAATTAAATAAAAAATATTTACATTTACCCATTTATAAACATAAAATAATATCATGAAGCATCGAATTAATTGAATTTTTTCAATTAACTTGTTTCTTTGCTTGAATTGTTTGTAATGTTTGCTGAAGTTTACGTATCTGTTGTGCGAATGATACCTCAGAGAATTACATCAGTTAGCAAACACTAAATTATCAGCTCTCATCTCTTATGTGTTACAGTGTGTGAACGTAGGCAATATCATCCTGAAAATCCCATAGAGTTCTAATAACATTAGCGTGTTGCTGCTTTACACTGTGTGTGAGATTTAACTGATAACGTATGTAGATATTTTTTTTTTATTAATTTAAATTAACGTCCCAAGTGTAAGATATAAGCAAAACCTAGACTAGCCTCACAAACTATTTTACCCTGCATAAAAGCAAAAGGTAGAAAAAGATAAATAATTTAAAAAAATAAACTCAACACTTGACATCATTTTATCACTTGTGTTATCTATTAAGTAGGTACTTGCAATACACGATAAAGAAATAGGGTCTCTGAAATACTTATATGCCTATGGCTGAGGTTCGGCCTGCTAACATTACGTTGAGCTAGCTTTACAGGCTTTGGGAAAGCAATCCGTTGTTGTAGAATACACATAAAGTAACAAATGGGACAGAAGTAAAGATATTTATTATATTTGTGTTAAATCACCATCGTGGTGTCATAATAACTCGCCTAGCTAATTTTTTGGCGTACTTGGGAGTCGCATCACCGACCTTTAGGTTGAAAGTCTGAGCTACTGAGCTAAATTTTATGGTAAGATATACAAAACAGAAATACATCATATTATGAAGAGATTAGCACCAAAATCGAAAACGGAAAATCGATTAATGCAAATAGGACATTGTTACTTGATCAAGTTTTGCTTTAATTTCTTTATAAATATCAATGTAAATAAGTAGCTATGTAAATAAAACATGTTTACCTAAGTTTGTTTGATATTAATTTCAATTAGGTACCTTTTGTGACATGAAAAGTTGAGAGGAGCTAAAATGCAAATATTTGAGTGTAAACCCAAGGAGCTCTTAACAAAAGGGACTTTGACTTTTAAGAACACAGCATGAAAGCGTTTTAAATAGAAAAATGTCTTGAAGATTGGTGACAGGTAGGAAAGTTCAAGCTAATAGTAGACCGACGTAGTAACTTGCAGAAATGTCAGAAGGAGCAAGGGCATGATGATGTAGGTTCTTAGAAAAGAAAGCGATAAAATTGGAACTGGAAATGTCAAGTTGATTTTTCTTATAATACCTCTGAAGGTTTTTGTTATTGTAAAAAAATACCACAAAAACACCACTGCGTTTCAAAAGGAATTTATCGCAAATAAAATTAACTATCGAAATCAAAAATGAATGGTTATTTTAAATTACAAGTTCAAGACGATATTTATATTTTTTGCTTATTATTTAGCGATAGATTTTGCACTAGGTTTGCTAAGCCTAGCCTCAGGTAAGGTAATGATGATAGCTGATTAGCCTGGTTCCATTGAGCTCTGCAGATGTTGGGGTATGAAGAACCGCCTCTCTCCGGATACCATCACAACTTTCTACTTCCACTGTCCCTGGAGGAGAACTCTAAGGTGGTAGAAAGCTGTGAGATCCTCACCGGAGATTCGGGAACCTTCAGTCTATTATTTTGCTGACTGTTCTGTCAAGGAAGAAGAGATTAAATCGGGTTCACAAGGCAAGCTTCAGACTCCAGGATATAATAAATAAAGGAATATGATACTTCTTGTAATGTAAGGTCAAAGCAAAGGTTAACAAATGCTTTTTTATATTCCTATAGGATTTGAAATGAATAAACTAAAAAGACACTGTTTCTGAGCTCATAATGTGAATCAACATTGAAGCTATTCAAGTGGGTGGGTATTTATTTGGAACAAAAGTGAAAATTTTGTACCAAAGCATAAAAATCACCATTAGAGTGTCAGTAACCAGAGCATTGAAAGTAGGTCTTTGCAGCCTGGTAATTGCTTCTGAAGGAGACACAGGGGTCAGTTAGGTATTTTCTAAGAGGTGATGTGCAAAGCCCTTAATATTGACATGCACCACTGTAATCTAATAAAAGATAAGTAAGATAATATGAGAGAAACAAACAGCTCTCGTTGTGTTAATGCTACGTCACAGATAATAATATCAACCACAGACTGAGGTATCATGGGATGAGTAAATAATTACAGCACAGGTAAAATTGATGAAATTCTTATAGGTAGGTATTCCTAGCCACAAGTTTCTTCACGATGACTTCAGTCATGACAAAATTCTGAAGACTAGCAAGTGGGTAGTTTCGCCAGGCACGGGCCTACCTACCATTCAAAATAAAACATTATAAGAGCAGTTTTACAATATTTTTATTCAGATTGACCATATTTTTTTCGAATTCAACTTTGGAAAGCAAATATCCGAATAAAATATCACTTTCATCAGAGGACTATCCATTTTTCGCCACCACCCTTTATAGTTTATATTCTTAGGGTTGGACCACTCGGGTGACCTTTACAAAAGTACGTCATAACCCATCGGACAAAATACGGACCAACTAAATCCTTCACTTAGGACAATAAAAAGTAATTGAACCCTTTCGAAGCGCTTTCTACACAATTTAAACAGACTGATGACGTGTGCGGGAGACAAGGGAAAGCAAAACGGAGCTCCAAGATATTTCCAGTACAAAAGGAAGACGAGTGGGAGAGCTTAAAATAAATAGGACATAGGAAAAATCTACTTTTACGGGGTTTAAAAGCCTTCGTATTTAGGTCAGGCGAACGTAAAAGTCAAACGCTTAATATCTTTACCGTACTTCACCCGGGGTAACTGCATGGGTGGGTTGAACTTTAATGAACGCGTCAGAACGGAACGAAAGCGAAGAGCTTTCACTACGCGAAAAATAATTAAGAGGCTCAAATATAATAAGATTTTATAAATTAGGTTTCTTGCAAGTTATCATAAAATTGTAAATTAGTATGTAGTTATTTATTTAGTAGTTATGGATTTCTAGTTCCAGACAAGATGTCCCAGCATTTTGTTTTTTACCCAGAGTCAGCAAGAAAAGGGATTTTCGATGAAGTTCTTTAGTTAGTTTTTAAAAAATGGCAAAGTAATCAAGTTCCGAACGATTTCATTCAAAAAATACATTTTTGATCTACAAACGAAATTGAATGTAGAACAGTATATTGATCTATGTATGTATATTTTTGTTGTTATACAGGGTGATCGAAACCACCCAGCCACTATCTTTTTCTCGAGAACGGTTTGAAATAGGATCTTGAAACAAAAAATTGGTCCCCAATATGAAGTCTGAAGTTTTAAGGGAAAATATTTTGAACCTCCGCCCACCGCCCCTAAGGGCGTTTTCAGGGGGGCACATGTCCGTTTCTCCCGAATTTTAAATGGAATGCATATTTTTTTATTTTACATTCGAAACATGCAAAGCAAGTTAGTAACACTAGTAAAAAGAAAAAAAATATTCCTTGGTTCGAGTCCCGAAAAAACACGGTTTTTAGAAGAAAATAGACCCAGGTTGCGGAAGTCATTACGGGCACCCGGTAAACGTTGTGAATAAACTAAAAATGACAAAAAATAGGTAAAGTTCTCTTCTTTAATTTAATGTACTTGCTTTTATTCTTTAAGAAAGTCATAGGTCCTTAAATTGGTCATAAACTTTTTTCAGGTTCAAAAGACCAAAAGTCCAGAAATTTAAATTCGACCCCCTATTTTTTTTTATTTCACATAAAAGAAGAAAATAATTAGCATACAATGCAAAAAAAATTAACTCTCTGCAATTTTTTCCCTTAAAATGGCAGACGAATAACGTCTAAAATGCGTTCATTTCCGTGCGCGTGAGTCATGACACGAGTCCGTGCCTGAAGTTTGTATGTACGATGTAGGTAACTCACCTCTACAGATGTTCAAAAACACTACCCTCGGCTGCAATACATTTCCTGAGTCTGCCAGGATAGGTGGCATGAACTCTCTCTAGCTCCTCAGGTGTGATGTTGCGGCAGATCCCAATGATGCGCACCTTCATATTTTCCACATCTGTTGGACTACTGGTTTGGTATTCTAGATCTTTCACCTTTCCTCACAGGTAAAAATCAAGTGAGGTCCAGGGTGCTGGGGGTTTGGTCCTCCTCTGCCGATCCATCTCTGAGGGAACAAGCAATTAAGTTGTTCTCGCACCCTCAGATAAAAATGAGGTATAATTTAAACTATTCACTTGATCCTGGGCAGATAGCTCTTAATGCAGAGAGATATGAAAAGGATGGAAATTACTCTCCTTTAGAATTTGCTCAACACACGTGTAAATAATGGCCGAATCTCTTGTTATATCTCGGATGCTGACTTCAGGGTTTACAGTAGCGCCAGAACGAAAATTAATAATTATTATCATCAGTTGTCGTTCTTTTTCTAATTTTGTAGAGGTGAGTAACCTACATCGTACATACAAGCTTCAGGCACGGACTCGTGCCATAACTCACGCATATGAAAAAGAACGCATTTCAGAGGTTATCGCAGAAAGTTAATGTTTTTCGTCTGGCCGCACCCTGGACCTCACCGTCATGGATTTTTATCTCAGGATGATAATATTTATTAATTTTCGTTCTGGCGCTACTGTAAACCCTGAAGTCAGCATCCGAGATATAACAAGAGATTCGGCCATTATTTACACGTGTGTTGAGCAAATTCTAAAGGAGAGTAATTTCCATCCTTTTCATATCTCTCTGCATTAAGAGCTATCTGCCCAGGATCAAGTGAATAGTTTAAATTATACCTCATTTTATCTGAGGGTGCGAGAACAACTTAATTGCTTGTTCCCTCAGAGATGGATCGGCAGAGGAGGACCAAACCCCCAGCACCCTGGACCTCACTTGATTTTTACCTGTGAGGAAAGGTGAAAGATCTAACATACCAAACCAGTCCAACAGATCTGGAAAATATGAAGGTGCGCATCATTGGGATCTGCCGCAACATCACACCTGAGGAGCTAGAGAGAGTTCATGCCACCTATCCTGGCAGACTCAGGAAATGTATTGCAGCCGAGGGTAGTGTTTTTGAACATCTGTAGAGGTGAGTTACCTACATCGTACATACAAACTTCAGGCACGGACTCGTGTCATGACTCACGCGCACGGAAATGAACGCATTTTAGACGTTATTCGTCTGCCATTTTAAGGGAAAAAATTGCAGAGAGTTAATTTTTTTTGCATTGTATGCTAATTATTTTCTTCTTTTATGTGAAATAAAAAAAAATAGGGGGTCGAATTTAAATTTCTGGAATTTTTGTCTTTTGAACCTGAAAAAAGTTTATGACCAATTTAAGGACCTATGACTTTCTTAAAGAATAAAAGCAAGTACATTAAATTAAAGAAGAGAACTTTACCTATTTTTTGTCATTTTTAGTTTATTCACAACGTTTACCGGGTGCCCGTAATGACTTCCGCAACCTGGGTCTATTTTCTTCTAAAAACCGTGTTTTTTCGGGACTCGAACCAAGGAATATTTTTTTTCTTTTTACTAGTGTTACTAACTTGCTTTGCATGTTTTGAATGTAAAATAAAAAAATATGCATTCCATTTAAAATTCGGGAGAAACGGACATGTGCCCCCCTGAAAACGCCCTTAGGGGCGGTGGGCGGAGGTTCAAAATATTTTCCCATAAAACTTCAGACTTCATATTGGGGACCAATTTTTTGTTTCAAGATCCTATCTCAAACCGTTCTCGAGAAAAAGATAGTGGCTGGGTGGTTTCGATCACCCTGTATAAAACTACCTCAACGTATACACACATAATATGTATACTTTCATCTACTACTAGAGTCTAGAGGAACACATGGCACAAGCAGCAATTCGCCTGAGTGTAATTAATGACTATCTCTGCATGACTTGATAGTATTTTGCCTACACACACGGATACTCAGCTGTTAAGCTACTGTGGGCGAGGATGCAGATTATCAGGTGACTTGCGTGTGTTCAGGGTCATATGGAAGACACCTTTATTATGAATTAAGTACAGAGTATGATGTTTGAACATATTTCAATTTCATTAACACATACCTGGTTATCAATGATTTCTTTCTTAAAGGATTTCAGTATTGAACTGTCAGAATTTAAATAGAGACCCAATAAACTGCGTTCAAAATCCAACGGAAAAAATGTAGAAATTCAATGCAACATTTATTTTCCCAACAAAATTCCCCATCGTCAATAAAAGCTTTAAAATTTCAACATGATGAAAGAAAGGACGTACGGACACAAATTTTCTCAAACCCAATCTCCTAGTCTATAAATTTATCGAGGGAGTGAAATTCTCACGGGAAGGGGAGAGAGGAACAATAAAATAATATTGACAGGTAAAGAGCCTTGTCTCTAAATTGAAATGGCGGAAATGCGAACATTGTACAAACACTTTCAATGGACGCTTTCCTCTTAACGAATATCTTCTTCACTTTATTCTATGTGAGAACAAAACAAGATACTGTATGGATTGACATTGACAGACAATGTTTTAAAAAAATCAATCTGTTAGGAACTTTGTACTTCCTAACACATGATCGCTCATGTTTTTATGAAAAATAAAGTAATTCATACGTATTAAGGAGTGCCTACAGTTTTAATATGTAATATAGTACAGTAGTTATAGTAGCATGAGAAGGACTAAAAAATATTTACGTGTATTTTACAGTACCTACATAACTACAAATTATGGTTCATAAGAAGAAAAAAAAATATTCAACAAGCTTCGTCTTTCATCACGACAAAATGTGAAAGGTCTTGAAAGTTTACCAACCGAAGTAAAAAATGAGTTCAATTCTGAGAGAGCAACTCTTGAAAATACTTGATTTTACTATGGGAGAAGTTGTCTGCCTCCATGATGGATCAGCACGGGATTTACTCCAACTCCTAACCATTAACCAATTTCACTGTCTTCGAGAAATTGACCTTTGCTCGCAAGTCAAGCTGTAAACAACAATGCACAAGACTTCCTACTCGTCTAGCAGAGAACTACAAGTTGGTGAATGATGGATCTGTGGATCTACGGGAGGACCCCGGGCCAGCACTTGTGTGAGGATCTCTGCTGCACTTTGTCCATCTCATTACGACGCGGATCCATTCATCATGGCACCGGAAACTCAACTGACAGAACAATGGCTCGCTACTAAATAATCCTGGGGCTTATGAAAATGAAACTGTGATAATGAAATTGATCCGGATTTCATAGACCACGCACTTTGAAAAGTTGTTGTTAGTAGTCACATACATTTTGTTATTAGGTTGGCTGGTGCACTCTTACTTTCTGTCCTGTCATTGTAGATGTATTATTGAAGGTACCCTTAGATTTAACGTGTAAATGATTAGGACAGAAATCATGTTTTCTTCCTTGTTCCATTTTTACTTGAGGAGAGCGTGAATTGGAGTCTCAGTCAATTCAGATCACAATTTTTAGGAAAGAGACCAAATTCATGTCAAACAGGGAAGCAGCATATTAAAGATGGTTCTTAATAAAAGTATAGGTACCAGGTTTTTTTGATGAATTTTAAAATTCAAGGCTTGTCTTAGATTTGAACCCAGACCCAAAGAAGTTAATTTAAGTTATCATACTTGTGTTAATCTCTTTTGTGATATCACAACAACTCAAACTCGCTTTACTAAATCTACACTGAAACCAGGACTTGAACCACCGACCTCCAGGTCACATGTCCTGCTTTATTGATCAATATACTGAGTTCGGTTACTGACCCAAAGAAGTGCTTTACTATCTTATCAAACCATCACAACATGTAAAGAAATCATCAATATTTGCAAAAGATGGCAGGGTTGCATTCCCATGACAATGCCGCACTCCTCTTCTCTATGGCGATGGGGATCCTTTGTTGTATACTAAGCAAAGTTGTGGATCCAGCGGGCATCACCTAGTTCCTAGTATACAGTATGAAAGAAAAGTCTTGGAACGGATTTTTATCTTTATAACAGCTCAAAGATAGAGACTTGAATTTTTCAATGAAGTTCTAACGCAAGTTTTTCCATTTTTTTTTTTTTGGCAAAATTGAAGTTTCTACAAAGTATACCAAAAGTAGTGAAACAGGCATCAACTTTCGATTTTAAATAAAAACCCCTATTTTTATTCGAAATCTACGTTAAATTCTACACAAAATTAAACCCTCACTCGAGGATTTTGGGGAAAAAGTGTCAAAACCTACAGTGTGATACATTCCTTCAATTTTGCACCAGACATATAAGAAAATTATTGGATAAAGTAGTACACATCAGGAGTATAAGAAGTACAGGATGTAATACTTGAAAGTATTTTTTTTAAATAAATAGAGAGTTCAGATCAGTTCTTAAGTGGACATCATGAAGATATCTCGCACCAAGCACTTCAACATGCGAGCTATGTGGAACCCTAGCTTACAGTCATCTTAAGAAATAACATGAAATCTTGTAATACGGATACTTGTATCAACAGGGGAAAAGTTAGAGGGAAGAAGAAGAATCAACATTAGTGTGGTCTCAAGTACAGACAGTACCTATACACTCTATACAGGGTGTCCGAATTATAGATGACGGTAAATCAAGAAACGTACTTAATTCGTTAGTGGAGATTCGACAATCAACACTTTTGGTTAGCACTTAAAAAACATAATCTACGTCAACTTCTACAAACTTCTAAGTAAAATTATGGATTGTTCTGTTTATGTCGAAAGTTCCAAAGAACTTTTCTTGCTATCAAATTGAGTTTCAATTCAATCAAGAGTACACCACTTACAGTGATACATACATTTGAGTACGTAACTCTATCATCATGCCTACAAATGTAACAAAGCCTTGATTCAGCCAATTCTTTTAAGACCCAAGAGGCCATGTTAACCATAAACCACATCACCACAAACACAGGTCACCCTGTCTTGGCTCGCATACATCAACTTGTTGAAAGCTAATATTCGGTTTCCATAATTTCCAAAGAAGCCATACAGTATCAGATGACGGGATATGTGTGGAGAAATTACGATTACTGTACGTAGGTATGGACATGAGCAGACAACATGATATCGAATCAGTTCAGCTTAGATTTTATCTTAGGCAAATATGGTGTGCTTACATTAAACACAGTAAATGGAATAGATTTCTGTGCAACTTCAGTTCATGAAATAGGGCGTTTGATCTGGTAGTTCATTTAAAATAGCTTGCAACTGTACTCAGAGAGTGAAAAAAATCAAATATATCTTCTTTGTTCTGATATGAACTGGGTCATTGCTTGAAATTTTAGTTCCTACTCCTCAACTTGGTCATGGTCATTCCTCAAATTTTAGTTCCTATATTTTTTCTAGTTCAAATAAACTTACTTGAGATACTAATTCCATCAACTCTTTAGAACTTTGGGAAATGAAAAGACAGTATTAATAACACACTGCCAATAATGGACACAATACTTCCTCGTGATTGGTTCACAAAGTATACACTTAACAATTTTGAGATTTTATACTAAATCAATTGTATCTCCAAAATATCTAAACTGATTCTCTTGAAAAAAAATTGAAGAGATTTTTTATATTTCTACTACACAACTGTCACATAAAAAGCTCAACATTAGTTTACTTTACTGATTAAATATGTGCTTAGAGTCACTCTGTGTTGGGAAACCATTCAGTACTGATCCAAATTCTGAAACCCAACGCCAAACCTTGCGGTCTTGTTAGAAATGTGAAGCCAATCCTGGAGAAGAGAAACCAGTCCAGAGATATCATTGATATGGTAAGTGGTAAGTAAGCATGACAGACTTGTATGTACATGGGTGAGCATTTACCCACAACATTGGCTGAGCATTGAAAAAGAACAATGCATTGGTTGAGCATTATAACCAGAACACTTGCTGAATTTTTTCAATACAAGGTTAGAAAAAGAAAATTTAAAGTTGCTGAATTCATCTAGAATACGAAAAGCTTTCTGCTTGTGGAGGCAACTTTTATTGAGGGTATAGTATAATAGAAGGTAGAGAAGGCATGTCTTTTATGGAAATTAAGTTGAACTGTGAAAGTTATTAAAAAAGGAGATACTTCAGACACGTAGTTATACTGACATAAGTTTTTACCAATACTTTTCAGGCATTTGACTAAACTTTGCCAGTAAAGATGTGCGGTAATTGAGAAGACTTTTCTACATTATTAAAACTTCTTCTGGACGACTAAGTTTGGGAATTGATTAAGTATTAACTATTTGATCAGCAAAGAACTGAATGAGCTATGAATACCATTAGTATTCTAATTCCCGACGCACCATGCATTTACAATGCGGGCACCATTCATTTCTGCACTGTCCTCACATCCGCTTAACCTGTGCGTTACCTATCATCAGTGACCAATATATTAATCATTTTGTATCCGGTGTCAAAGCGAATCATATTCCAACTATTGATCCAGCATAGAACAGCACAAAGTTTAATATTTCTCCTCACTCAAAGTTTGGCAGTAGATAGGTAGAAGAAATGTTCATTAGCTTTATCCAGGGATTATGCTATACTTCTGAAGTATACATAATCAACTCTGAAAATACATAGATTCTATTTTCACAAGAATGCTTTCAAAGTCTCGTTTCCTCATTAAGAAGAATAATTGAGAAGAAATGAAAACGAAAATTAGCATTCACCAAACATTGGAGGAAGAAACTGTGTGAGAAAAACAAATATACTTGCATTTCATTTCGGGAATGAAACAAAAAATTAATTGTGTCTTCCTTCTTGAGTACCAGAATCACACATTATGCTCTCTTGATTGATCTCCATCAATACTTTACGATATCAGAGGAAGCAAAGATGGGCTGCCAAAAAAATGGCGTTATCAAGTCAATGATCTTGGTACTGAAATCATTAAGGAACTTACGACGAGCGAATTTTTATAAAGGTATTGTCCTGTTTACGATTATGATCAATTATAATAATAGGGTACCTGCTACCTGCACGTCTCTTTCTGTTCCACCCAAATGACATCATCTGCATTAGTCGTAAAGTAAATTTGACAAAATGCAAATATTGAACAATAATATTTGATTATATTTTTCGTTGGATTTAGACAAATTCATCATTCGCAAGAGCGGGAGCTAAGCAAATTTCTTGAATTATTCTCATCTCTGATGAGGTGAACATTCAGGACATTACTGGCAGAGGTCTTATCTGACAGGGCCTTCATTACGTCTGGAGGACTCTGCAAATTGACAGATACTTGCAGTAATTAAGCATACAGAGACGTCAAGCGATTGGATCCATGCATTTACAGGGTGTGTAATGAAATTATTCACATAGTTAACCCAAGACTGGCTGAAGAGACTCTATCTTGTTCAAAGGTAAGAAAAATACAAAAAAGTAAAGAAAATATTTTATTATACATGAGTGACAAAATCATAATAGTTTATTCTTTTACAAAGGCCCTTGCGTTTTTAACTCAAGGTGTGTTATCAAAATCTAACCATAACTATCTTTGCTTCAGGCTAAAGTCATATAAACAAACAATATCATATTTATTGTTGCTATGACAACATCTAAACTAATTACTTATTCACTGTTGTCATAACACCTGGCGTCAGAGTTCCAGCCACTTCATTTTGTTTTTTTATCCACGATCTTTCACCACACCCTAGACTTGCAATCTCTACAGACCATGTGTGCGTTGTGTAGGGTCAGGCAGAATTGCAGCCGAAAGGTTATCAATAAAACGCCATTGTGCCGAGAAATTTATGGAAAACAAATACGAAATAAATTAATAGAAACTAACTTGTGACTTGCAGAATCTAGCACAGTAGCATACTGCAATGCCTACATAGATATCTTCTACTTAAGGCACTATTTTCTAAACATTTTATAATTAAGAGGTCATGGTACATATTAACATGGCTATGATACTTTGTATCCTCTTAAACATTGTTAGACTTAAGATTAGAGCATTGAAAACGCGCTAACTATTAAAAAATTGCTGGTAAATATCTTAATGTAGGTGGCTATTTCTATTTTGCTCTACATCGTACGAAACAATAAAGTTATCACGGGGAAAATATTATGAAATGTTCATAAAAGATGCAGTGAAGAAGTAGTAAAGCCAAAAATTTAAGAAAAAAAAAAAAAAAAATAAAAAAAAAATCCGGAAAATATTCTTGAAACCCTCAGGAAATGGACAATGACAAATAGATGCAAATGTTATGCAAACAGATGTCAGTTTCAGAACATGTTGAAAATCTATTAGAAATATAAATATAAAAAAAAAAAATAAGTCTAGAAAAATCTATTGCATAGAAACTGCAAAGACACTCTTTGATTACCACAATATATACTTAACCACATGCTGAGCTGGAGGTAAATTAGCCATTCATGCATTCATAGTGTCAGGGTCGAGCTTCATCTAGCACTGACCATTCCTTTGATAATAGATACAGCTATGTAGTCACAATGAATCAAGATAATATCAATGAAATTGTGGACAACAAAATCAAAACATGCCGCCATGGGCTTGGTACACTACTAGACGCTTATCTGACTGCGTTAAGTGACTTTGATAGTATCTGAATATTTATGATAACATACTTGTTGAGAGTTATGTGCATTGTAGGGAGGTACTTCCGTAAGAGTAATTTTCATACAAAGTGGAGCATAATAAAATTATTGAAATACTACAAGTACCTGTGCAAAAACAAGATAACTTTGACCTTGCCTGATTAATAAACTTTCCTGAATGTAGAAGCAACAATTCATAGTATTATTTGCAGATTTTACATGAAGGTACTGCATTTTTTAGCTCTGACTCTTGTTTTCAACATTTTCATGATGACGTAATATAAGTTGATAAGGCTGAAGGTTACGTATACTTAGGACTGAAACTAACCTTGAACAAATACCATTAGAAAATAAATAAATAAGATAATTACTGTGCGTTTATTCAGATTGACTGCTCCAACCCTAAGAGCAAAATAAAATAATACTGTAGTACTATTGGGTACAATAAAGAAGAAAGATTAGAAGCAGTAGATTATAGAAGAGAACAGTAAAACTAACACAAACGGGGAAAGGAATCAAATATAATTGCAAATAAGGAAATAGTTGGAAGTGTAGTATAAATTACTATAATGTGGACATAAGAGAAACAATGATTGAATTTTTTACTGTACTTAAAGATCACGATTTCTCAATTGTTATAGGAATTTTGCTACATCAATCCCGACCAAGTCGGTGGTAATTATATAAGAGGAAGAATCGAAACACGAATTATAAATATAATGCGTTCAAGAAAATACAGGAAAAACCTATACGTTTTTTGGGCCAAAATGTTGTACCGGGTTCTTTTCTTCAGTAAGATTAATTTCATCCCAACAAACAAACACAATAAAAACAATAAAGGATAGGAGAAGAAAGAAATGTACAGTAACAACGTGAAAAATATCTGGGTGTAAAAGGATTGATTTTCCATTTAGATTATTTTCATCTTTGTCATTCAAGACCATAAGGATTCAAAAGTTAGATTTAGAAGAACACTTCTTTCACAATAATGATGATTTAAAAGCGTGTTCTCCTGATTGGTATTAAAAAAACTAAATTAGGAGTAGCAACAAAATGAGGTAATTAGAATATTTCTTCTACAACCACAGTAGATGAATGAAAAATCATTTGTGACCCACGGATATCGAACTTTAAGACACCAGGTACAGAGGATCATCAGAATTGTTAAATTTCAATGTCCAGCTAGTAAATGAATGGTGCACGTCCTGAGTGCCTGCCTGCTTCAGGGCGCCATATACATATAGTTCATTGGTTATAGGTTCGATTCTCTGACGGGCAGTTTTTTCCACCGGGAACTTACTACCACCAGAATTATTGTATGATAGTGACATGTTTTAGCCAGAATAATAAATCGTGCCTAACAACCCTCACAGAATATGTGAAATCCGAGGAAAGAAAATGGATTAAGAATATAGAAAGGTAGCTAGATAGGATATAGAGATGAGATGCTTATGTCCACACATTACCTTAGTAGATAAACAAGAGGAAGACAAGTGAGCAACATGAGGTGTGGAAAAAGTACAAGAGTAACATAAGAAATTCCAGGTCATAAATATTGTTTTCAAGTGCAGAACGCTGGAGGAAACAAACCGTGCACATTAAGTTTAATCTTTAGAGGTAAACTTAAAAATATTTTTGTTTAAATATGATGGTAATAACGATTCATATTCACACTTTATTTATTTTCTCAAAGGTAACTTTTGAGTTTTCTCAAAAGTTTAACTGTCTTTGTTATCAAACCAATTAAAAGCACCCAACGAGAATGAAGCTCAATTTTTAATCTATTTTAGAATTCTAAAATAAAGGTATCGACTTTCTATTCCCGTCCGGAATATCCTCCTCTGTTAATAACGTTAGGTTACAGAATAATTCAATGTTTTAAAATGAAAATTAACAAACTTGTCAAAAGAAGGGCGAGAGAGACCACAAACCCTTCTGATAATATGAAATGCATAACTTAGTTTCAGAAAAGTATGACCGACCACAGACCGTGGTTTTTTTATTACTGAGCTTAAAATGTTGTAAAAAACGGGAGTAAATTAAATATTTGTTCAAACTTTACGACCGAACAATGTACGCTCCCATTCTATGGGTAGCTCCACTGTACACTTTGCTTTCGTAAAAGAAAGAGAATGAAATTGAAATATTAAATGCTCAAAAATTAAAATTTCAAGGTAATAAATTCAGTTGCAGCTCTTTTCAGTTCCACGAACGCTCCAGAGAAAAGATCTACCATGTATTCAAGGACAGTTAAAAAAGGCACTCAAATTTTAAACCTAAACAAAGTACCTAGTAAAAACGGTGACGTTACCCAATATGAAAACTATAATCATCATTACAACAGTAAGTTCTAGGTAATTTGGTCACACAATACCCCCAACAATATTGCACATATCCAAGGAGAAAATAAAAGAATAAGCTTCAAGATGAAGGGTTCTAATGGCTGTTTCCTATAAGGATCACTTCCTGAGGGTCTCAGGACTGGAATATGAGGGGAACATATGTGGCTCCAGAGCGCGGGGGAAACATGAATGTGATGGAGGGATCCGGAAATAGCTCCGCGGTGCAATATGTGTGTGTGGTAAGCCATGGTGGCAGAACTGCACTTAGGAACAACAAGCCGGAGTGAATATGTTAAACGGTTCAACATTCTTCAGTCCAGTGATGAAGATCTTGGGTTAAAAAAATGTAGAAGTTAATATTTATGTTGCATTTACACAATTTTTTGTATCAGGCTGCTAAATTTAGTTCAGTATACCTCTGAAGGAGGGGTTCAGAATACCCGTTTTTTTGACACCCTGAAGTTCTAGTCCTATATTAAAATATATATTATATTGTGAATGATCTTACTAGGATTGATGAGACTGTAAATAATTATTTTCTATGACATAATTCTACATGAAAGGCTGAAAAAACAATTGGTTGATTTGACATCTCCACTAAACTCGACTTCAGATTTATAATACGTCACTGGTTGCTCAGTTTGTTTATTTCAATTTGGAATTTGTATTTCGACCATAAAAAATTTCAGAGGAAAATATAACTCCTCAGATTTCCCGTATGAGAATCTCGTACAAGAAAGTATTGTTTAAATGAAGTAGGTATATTTATAGGTATGACGACTATGACGTACATAAACATTTGAACAAGAAGTATTCATACTTGTATAGGTATGAATACATTAATAATATCCAAGTACATCAGGTATTACTCCACCCATCATAAAGTGATATTTAGATTTGAAATTTCTCTGCAGGTTTGGTCCAAGGTTCAATGTCGTTTATCTCGTAAGCATAAACAATTAGGGAAGTAGGTACTTAGCTGTCGTCATGATCTTGGCTTTGTGTTCACAATGCGAACATCATTTTCTCTACATTACGGTGATCATTATTCTGGGAACTCCTCCTCTTCTTTCTCTCTCGTCCATTATTTTTTCCTTTTATTTGCGTCACTTCCTCTTAATTTTTTTTGCTCTATATTTTTCCCTTCTCTCCCTTCCCTCATACACGTCCCCATTCCCAGTCCAGCTACTCACTCTTCTCCTTTCTATTACTCTCACGCTTATTTTCAACACAATTCAAAGAAAAAAAATCACTTGGTAGGTCTTTGAAAATCTACATAGCTAATCTGTTCAGGCTACATCAGTAAAATTGATTCAAAAGACAGCACTTGTGTGCTTCAGGATCTACATCTCTTGTCTACTCTATGGGTATCTCTTAAATTAAATCAGCCTAATTCACATTCTAAATGGAATTAAGATGTTATATAGCCAGCGTCGATGGCATGTTGAATACACCGGTTCCCTTCAGAACACCGAAGTTAAGCGACATCCAGCGAGGTTAAGACTTGGATGGGTGACCATTCAAATTCTAATTCTCGTGACGCTGGCTTTTCCCGGCCCCACTCAGGCTGGGTGAGGTCAATGTGAGTAGCAGGTTTGTGAGTTTCCTGCGAATGGAGGGTAAAACCCCCGTCGTGATATGACCATGGCAGTTGAAAGCGACGTTAAAACCCCACTTAAAAAAAAAAAGATGTTATAGACCCTTTAATAATTAAGATCCTCCTGAGATAACGAACATTAAGATCCTTTATCTAATAATAGCTCTACCATACCGGGTGGGATAGATGTTATAGACAAGTTCTTTAGAACAATCGTAGATAATATTTAGAACTCCTGCGAATATTTTATTACTTTCACAAGGTAACTTGTATATATATAGTTACCTTGTGAAAGTAATAAAATAGATAGTGTATTATAAACTAGTAATTTGGAGATTGACATTTTGATAGGCCAAGCTCACCGGAGCTGATATACTTAATGCTGTAAAAGCTATAACAGCTAGTATGTAGTCTATTTTTTCACATAACCAGCTACCATCCTTGCTTATTGTTTACTGTCTCGAGGAAACTTTGGCCTACAGATAAAAATAACACTCTTCTATTGCCATGGTTAATATTGGTTATATGGGTCTTTGAATAAAACTCTATAATTGGTTGAATGACAGATTTGTTGAATTGGTTGAATAGGTAAGTAATCACGCCCTGTTTGCATTAAATTATTGTAATTTATTACTTTCATGTCAAATAAAGAGTTTTATTTTTAGTCCAGAAGTTTTAAATTATTTAAAATTATAATTTAGAACACCCTATACACTTTTACTCAAAACAATAGAAAGATTAACCGATCAATTAGATAATAACACATGGGATGGTGCCGTATTGATTACATGAGCGGCAACATCTAAAACAAAAGAACCACACAACCAAACAGATATTGATGGAAACATTTTTAACACCAAGAAATTCGATCATCAAAATTTTGTACCTGAAAAAATAATCAAGGAAGATAATATCTTAGGTACAAAAAAATATAGATACCATCAATTGATCTGATCAGGAATATTGTCGCATTCAGGAATAATATGACATAGCACGGGTAGTCTAATTATATTCTGATAAAAATCTAACCAGAGTAAAGTAATTTTGTCACACACTAGGTGTCCCTAAGAAACCAATGAAAATTGTAAGTCAATGACCTAAAAAAAATCTTCCTGACAATTTACTTTAGATCAAAGAAAATGAAGCTGAGCTGTCAAACAGGAAATAAGGAAAGGTATATTTTATCAAAGATTTGAAAGAAGTACCTACTAAAACTAAAGTTAAAAAGTATTTCCTTCATGCGAAAATCTCAGGTTTGTATTTTCCATGAGATAAACAAACGCCGGATTTGCCTAGGGCCAGGTAGAAGATAGGCATTACTGTGTCTCATTAGAGGAGACATCAAAGTCACCTTACATCTGGAGGGAGGCTGTATGTTAAAGACAATCAGTATCTCAGAAAGGCTTAAAATTACGAAGATATTGACAATCCTCAGTAGCGTGAAATAAAAATCTTATCTAAATTGTGCACTCGACCCTGGAAAGAAAAATTGAGTGATTTTGTGTCGATTATCTCATTATAATGAATTGGTATTATAAAAGAGTATTCACTCCGACGCGACGTTTCTAAAGATATTTTCAAAAGCTCTACAATATTACGAGTATTTTTAGGCACTTAAAAGGATTCAAAGCCAAAACGAAGTACCGCTTTTAAATATAACACAAAATACGACGACCCTTTGGACTCGTAAAAATTGTCCAAAATGAAACTGCACGACTTTCACTTTACGAATCAGCTCTCTGGACTCCGTTAATTACTTTCCTGTGTTAAATATTCAGAATAATCTCTCAACAATTATCTCACAGTGTTTCATTCTAAACGACGCACCGCCCGGACCAAAAGACGGAGGGGTCGTAAAATTAGCATATCTTGAAAAGCCATTTGGACACCTCTCGACCTAGGTGGTCGTGAGCCCATATCGGATATCTTTACCACCATGGTCAGGTAAGCTCTTCTGTAACACCCAGCGCTAAGTAACGCCGAGAGCGATAGGTGCACGGGAGAGATGGCAGAATCGCCTGGTTCTGAGACTGATAACATCACCGGACACACATTGGATCGTGCAACAATTAGCGATTTATCAACGGTTTACCATTAGGCTGGAGGACGTTTTAAAAGAAAGCCGATACAAGGCGCCTATGCGGTGTTGGGGCATGCATTGAGATAGCGGCTTCGGAAGGTATAAGGTGATCAAACACTGCAGATTTATGTGAGGTAATTCGAGGAACAGTAAGTTCCTTAGGAGAGATTACATTTACGCTTGGCTTAAGTTTATTGGTTCTATATGTAATAAAAATATCATAAGAGCAGTAGAAGAAACGAAACACATTTACACCTATACACTACTTACAATCTAAATTTGATAGTATAAAGTAAGATAGATTAAAACCACAACTTTTGAAACTTCCACTTTCTCATGCAAACAAAAGACAATAGTAGGAGCACTTGGAGTATCAGTTAGCTTAGCAAAGTACCCAACAACCCATGTACAATGTATACATATTATATCAGCGACTATAAACTACTAAAGTGGCGGGGATTTAAAGTGACATAAATCCCCCAGTCTAATCTGCTAATACTCTCTGTGGTCCGTGACCTAGGAACAAAAGCTTTCGCACCAGAACATTGCTCAAACGTAGGAGTTGTGGAAAATTTGAGGGACAAGGGATTAGCTAATGTTTAAAGGATTAACTATCTTTGTAATGTTCACAGCAGTGTTGCCAAGTTGTTCAGTTTTCCACGCAAATTTGTAGATGGTAGCGATTATCCTTGGTTTTGCAGTAGAGGGGATCAATGGATATTCATAAGGTAATAATTTACTGTTGGAATAATGTATTGCACACACTTAACTTTGTTTAGTGATATTTTTACTTTTGCTGGAGATGTTTTCAAACACACAATAAATAAATTGGTGTGAACAATGTGAACATCACACGACTTTCCATTACAATTGAGGAAGTTTTATCAGAAATTAACACATTCTCAGGGTAAATTTTCAAAGAAGTTCAAATATTTTTAAAAAAAGTCTTGGAATTACTTTGTGAAAAATCACCATTTAAAACAAAATAGTCAATTAAAAATATTCCATATCTCTATTAGTGGAGATGCTGATCGCACGCCATGCAGATTAAGCGATGTTTCACGATTTCTTAGTAGCATTCATGATGATGCTATACTAAGTAGCGAAATTTCTTTTTTTGGAAAGGCATTTCAATTCCTAGTAATTAGAATAAAGCGTCAAGTTTGCTCGTGAAATTGCTCAAGGTATTATACAGGGGCAAAAGTCTGACCTGATATTTCGAATGGTTCTCGTAAATTAAATTTGTACGTAACGGTAATAAGACTTCTTTAGAGTGGTCGATTTTTGTTACGGACCAGTCGGGCAGGGGCCACTTTTTTTTAAAACGAACCCACCTTCGCGATACGTTAGAAAGGTCTTTATAACAATAATGGTGAAAATTTTTTTTTTAATATTAACTTGCAAAGGCGTCCAACTTTGTGACAGAAGTCTGAAACCTGATATCTTGAAAGGCTTCTCAGTAAATTTAAAATTGTGCACGGTAAGTCGGTAATTGACCTTTCACAAATGGTATCCAGTGGGTTTGTATAAAAAAATAATTGACTCTGGCCAGACTGGGGCGATAAAACAAATCGTCCATTCTAATATAGTCTAATATAAGGATTACCGTACACAATTTTAAATTTACTGAGAAGCCATTCGAAAGATATTCAGGGGTCCAACTTACTGCTACATAAAGTTGGCATTGCAACAGTTATATAAAATAATTTGCACTAAGATTGTTATTTAAAGCTTCAAATGTATCGCAAGGTGGGTTGTATTAAAAAATGAAGTGGCCCCTGCCCCGACAGGGGGCCGGTAACAAAAATCGACCACTCTAAAGAGTCTTATGCCTTACCGTACAATTTTAATTTCGAAGAACCATTCGAAGTATAGGTTAGACTTTGCCCAGTATTAAAAAAAAATATGCAGTGACTGATTCACTATGATTCAAGCTGATGTATTGAATCAGGCAACGTTGAATTGTCTGAAAGGCGATCCATAAACTCGGCCTACAAGGCCATGTCTACTAGAAAGTCGCTCAGAACGAATGGCCGAAAAGAATAATGTGCCACGAGATTAGAACAATTATTTGCTTATGAAACATCTTTATTAACTACACATCACTAAATCATACTCCATACTTTATTTCTCATTTCATTAACGTGCTAATATGCATAAGTACCTTGTTTATCAGAAGGTAGAAGGTACCTATGCAGAAGTATAGATGACATCAGTTACTTAGCAATTCTGAAGACATCTTACTTTGGATAATTATGCGAATAATGAATACCAATAATTGGACAAGCTCAACAGTGGCGCCTGCCATGCCATCCACGAGTTCATTTATCATACCGTGACAATATTATTTTCTGAAAGGGCTATTTTTATGTTTTTCAGATAAGTGTAGCTCTTGGATTTCCCTTTGAGATAAAAATCAATAGAAAGAACAAGAAATTCAAAGTTTAATACCATTAGTTTTGTTCTATTTAATATCTCACTACCAAGTGGTATAAATAAGACACATCCTTTGATTTATTTACTCAGTTAATTTCTGATGTCAATATCTAGCAGCTATTTGTTTTTCATTTTTTAATTGGTTCTCATCATTTCTTTTCACGATCACATTTTGTTCTCGTCTCCTATCAATGTGTTATTACCATGATTTCCTATCTGCGAGTATGATTTCATCAACACACCGTGAGTAGGTAGTGCACTCAGCAATTTTAAAACCCTTTCAATTTACTTTTTATTCATTGATAAAAAAATTGATTGCCAGATCTTGGCAAACACATTCTTAATATGAATAAATGACTAGATCTAGTAGATGTTCAAAGGCTTAGAAGTTGAAATAGTCTTGAAATGTCGTACAATTTTAATCGTAAGGTGCCTTTCCTTAAAGTTTAATGTTGTATTTAGTGTTAACTGTCAACGAGTTTGTAATCGTGATTTTATAACATTGTTATCAAAGCAGGTATACTGTTTAATAAATGAAAGAATGTTATTAATGACAGGGTCATAGGTATGCGGATTGCAGGTATACACTATGTACCTACGTCTATTAATGAGAATTTATGGTTCACAATTAGGTAGGAAGGGAAAATTTTAAGCCTAAAAGTACCAGAGCTATGACTAAAGCTAGCAACACAATAGGTAGGAGACTATATCATGTTGTATCTAATCTTGTGTTAGGACTGGGAGCTGGTTACAAGTACAAGTTACGAGTGGCCTACTGCCAAGGAATTTCCTAGTTTAGTTACAAAGAGACTATTTTCTACTTCAAAACTGTTAGGCCTTGGTAGCATCAAAATAGTTTTAAAAAAAGTCAAAGCGGTTAGGATCTACCAGATAGTATAGTTTACTTCCGGAGAGCTGCTTCTGCAAAGTGTCTTAATAAAAGAAAGATTAGAGATAGATTCATTAAGTTTTCGGTTCATTCACTTATAAAAAGAACACAGATTACAATCATAAGATTACTTATTAATTTGAATATAAGCTGTCAGTAATACATAAATAATTTAAAGTTTAACTTAGTAATTAGGAATAATATTCTTCAAAACATTCGATGAAACTAATCTTTCCAACACTGAAAATCTTCGGGAAGATCAAATGATCATTCATCAGAAACATCTTATATTGACAACTTTGAAATTTCATGTATCTTTGATGATAGAACTGTCAATAGACTAATTTCACTTGATATTTTTAAAGCTTTTCTAGACAACCGAACCAAATAGCAACTCAATTTCTAAACGGTACCTAAATCTTCTAGATATTAAATCTCAAGATGTCAGCACTCTTCCAATGAATATAAATAATTTGTTGAACAAAAAGAGATGTGTAAACGTCAGGTGATTCTCCATAGTATTGTAGATATAAAAATACTTTTAGTAAAAGTTCAGTTCAACAGTTTATTTGATCAACTTCTTTAGAAGTTAGTATGATCGGCACCAAAACAAAGAAGGTAACATCATAAATCAGTGACATTTTTTTCTCTAAATCCTTTTAAACTTCACACCGATTAGTGGAACAATTAACTATCCAGTGTCTGTGCTGGTTGCTTGGTAAACAAAGTAGCATTCTCTCATTTCAATCGGACATGATCAGCAGGGGAAGAATCATTAAAAATCTCAATCAAATGAATCCCCAGTAACAAGGATCAGGACCCTTCTCTTGAGAGCATGTTTCAGACTGATGGTTACGATCAAAATAAAAGATTATCATTTACAACGGTTTTGGAACATTACCGGTTTTTGTTGTTTTTAGTACATACATTCATGAGGAAGTAAAAAACGCAGATTACCACGAAATATGCGCATTTTTAGGTGGGTGTTTGAGGCGATAGTTAACGAAAAGATAGTGGTCCCCATATACCTACCTACATATATTTGCATATTTATTATTGTTTATTAGTTAAACTGTATTGTACTTTTTAGGGGTATAGGTTTTAGGTTTTTAGCAATGAATACCTAAAATCTGGTCGTACAAAGAACAAAATAAATGATAAAAAATATTTTTGTAAACATCGATTTTTCTCCTCTAATATGTGATTAAAAAATTTTTCCTCAAATATTTGAAAAATTATTGTTTTGCCTAGATATTTCAATGGATGAGGAATAAAGTAATAAGAATAAATGAGTTGTGTGGGTGAAAGAGCTCACAGTGCGAGAATCCTGATGTTGAAGCCTTTAAGTAATAAAAAATGCTCGAGGCTTGAAGCACCCTGTATATCTGGAAGTGGTGCATGGATGTGGTCTTGGCTCTTCATTTGTCAAGAGGGCACCACGCTGTGAAGGCCACTGGTGCCGTCTATGACACGGCTACTATGTTATTCAAATTAGGGCATAAGAAATCCGTGTGTGAGGACTGTGAGGGTTATTTGTTTTGTGCGGGTTGTAAAATGGGACAGCACATATTGATTTTACTTCCGAGAAATTTCTAATATTACAAATCGGAAGTATTGTGTTCGTTTTTGTAAAAATAAATAAATATTTTTTTGCTCCGATTTCAATTTTTTTTTCCTCTTGGGTAAAAAAAGTCGGTAGCGATTTTTTTGAGTACGTGATTTATTCTCATTAATGAGTTGATTAAATGATAAAATAACTGCATGGAATAAATCATGAAAACTCCCCAGAAGTGGTAGGACTGACAGTAACTACAGTAAGCTTATTGAAGTCAATATATTGCCAATCGAAATTGATTGTGAAATAAAGATAATTGTATAAGGGGACGAACACAGAGAGAGAAATTGTTGCAAATTATATTATTATTTTACCATCACTGTACGCCGCGCCGGACTCTACATGAAATAGGTGCCTACTCACTACTCATACTTAAATTAGTTCTTTTTTGAGAATAGAACATTGGGCCATTAATAACAATAGACAATTATTCTATCAGTAGTAAGCCCTAGCCCACGTTATTATGTGGTGAAAATCCAAAAGGGAAGATAACTTGTTATGACACGACTGGGTTCCGAACCCACGACCTTTGGATTACCAGACCGTCGCGACGCCTTGACCACTGAGCTACCGGGACACACGATTTTTTGAATATTTGTATAATCATCGTACTTTTAGCGATTTTCTCCCAAAGGGGAGAGAGAAATCACTCTACACCAAGACTGAAATTGAGTAAAAATAAAACAATGAAAGATAACTAACTGAACAACTCCTCTTACAAAATCAACTGAGGAAGAAGATGTTATTTTGTGTAAAAGTCATTTTTCATATTATTCTAGATGGAGGCATAATTTATTAGAAAATCCATAAAACAAGAACAGTGTTGGGACTCCCCAGACATTGATGAGTATAGAAGGTGTCCATTGCTTCGGAGCTAGGAACACCCACCTCTGATTATGATTAGATAAAATTAAGTACCAGTCATCTCGGATCTTCTTTAAGTAGAGGACTTTAATCTTTATCTTTTTTAGAGTGACTTTAAACTATATTTTAGAGTGTCAAGTGCCATAAAAATATAATCGGGGCCTCGTCGAATAAAAGGTTTTTGGGTATTTTAAAGTTTATTTTTTCAAATATCTTTCGAAAGAATAGTGGTATGACCTAGATTCCTAGAAGATGTTAGAAGAAGTTTAGCCAAAAAAAGAGACAAGAAAATAAATTGGAATTAAAAGACAATATAATAAAGTTTCAGCACTTATCAGCATGCTTGCGCCAGCAATCTCAAGGTGGTAAAATAAGCTTTGATGAAGAAATGCAACCAAGATTTTGAGATTTTTTCTTGCTTGTGTGTAGTGGTCAATGTTCTTCGAATTTCTCTCAGGACAAGACAAGACAGTTGGAGTCATTTATTTAAGAGTTTTACCACATTCCAATTTAGATATTAACATTGTATATCAAATTCTCCTAACATTACCCTCTTTAGTGGTTACCTCCATCAGGTCAACAGATTCTTGTTGCAGAGATATCTACCACCAGGTATGTGTAGGTAACAAAAACAAGACCAACAGAAAACATAACAAATGTTGTTTACTTTCCACAACTTTTCTTTTACTTTTGTTGGACACAATGTAATTACATTTCTATGTTGTACGTGACCTTGTTTACATTGAGAAAGCGTTTAAACATATTTCTAACATAATGTTGAGTTCTGACCGATTGTTTAAACAAATCATGCTGTGTGTGAGCAGAGGATGTGTGCAAAGTTGTGATTCACCAGAGGAATGTGGCCACTACTGGGTGTTTAGAAAACAGACTTTCAATACTCGTGACGTCAGGATAGATGTGAAAGCATTGGGTTCGACTATAGTTGAAAACATGTAATTTTTGTGGTTAATTACCTTACTATTATAAATTATTGCCGTTATTATTATCATGAACATTGAAATTTTTAACTATCAATTTTATAACCATACATACTACCCTGTATAGTGCGGAAACGGTCTTGAGCATGCACAATATGCACATGCTAATAGCTCTTACTCTGTTTACTTTATCTTCTTCTCTTTCTATCTGGCTCTCTCCTAAGATAAATAATAGGTACCGAAATGTTTATGTAGAATTTGTTTTTGGCATTCCAATCCAAAAATTGAAGGGGAGAGAGAGAGAGAGAGAGAGAGAGAGAGAGAGAGAGAGAGAGAGAGAGAGAGAGAGAGAGAAAGAAAAGTTTCTTATGCTTTAATCTCGATTCATTAGACCGACAAAAAGTTTCAAAAGTTCTCTACGAAGAAGCTGTAAAGAAGCATAGTACGTAAGACAGAGAAATATGTGACACTATTTATGTCATTATGACTTTAGTGTTGAGAAGGACTAACTTTAAATGGCTATCAATTTAACTTTTTGTTTGAAATTTGCCTCTTCAAAGATTTACCACAAAAGTTCAAGCTTAAACGCCGCGCCGAGAGAAGATTACTCAGAAAGATTTAATTGAATTAGCCATGTTGTCGCTGAACCCACACTGGATGTCTAATTTGTTTAGATTGAATCCTTGCGTTTTATGTCAGGTTACTGCCCAACTTAATTGATGAGGAATCACCTTTCATAATCATTGTGTTTGGTACAACTGAACTAAAGTTTAATCTGGAATTGTAAAATATCAAGGAAGGAGCTCTAATTCCTACAGAGAAACTCCACATCAGAAAACGTCTCCGCACGAGCTTGAACACATTCCTCTGTCATAACAAGCCTCCCACACTAATTCCAACACCTAACTAAAACTCTTCTCAACCTACTTGAAATTTAGATCTGTCTGAATGTATAAGAGAAAGATTACATTCTATTCAACTGATGGATTGAAACCATTGGAAATATAAAATTATTGACAGCTTTTGACAACCAAAGACACCAAAATAGAATTAATTTCTCTTTCTCTCAATTCACTCATGTATGTACAATTGTACATATGTAGGGAGGAAATCAGAAAGTGAACAGTCAAACGTAGGAAATGTTATGTAAGCCCGGGATCCCACTGGGTGCAACATTTTCTCTCGCAACATTTTCGATCTTCAAATGTGAAGTGTTGCAAAATCAGTGGGGTTCAAGAGTAGAGCGCGAAACATTGCGGAATGCTTCGCAACATTGCGAGACAAAAATCCCGGCCTAAGTTTTACGTCAATTTTTTAATGGGATATCTTGTTATTTTCAAAAGTACCTATGGCGTGAAAGTGGATTTTTGAAAACAGACTCGTATAATCAATCTCAAGGGACAGACTCTTTTCAGAGTATGTAGTAGAATTAGATTCAGAAATATACTTAAAAGTTATAAACCTCAGCTTGTCTCAACGTGACTCTGACGCTTTGCCGTCACCTGATATCATAATTAGGTCCGGAATGCTGCGAAATCCGAGTACATCGATTACAGTTATCATCACTCTTACTAATTCAACAACAGTAAATTTATTCATTATCCATATCGGCATAGTTATTTCTCAACAACACAACAACAACATTGTCACCATCATTATAGTTACCAGAGTATTGATTATTATTACTAAAACTATGGTAGTGCTGATTCTGCAAAAATCAGTAAAATCTAGCTCACTGTGTAACATAGCAAAATACTTGCTTGCTACAAATGTATTGAATAATTCATAGAAAGCCATGGAGCCTTACAGTGCGAGTAGGTAGGTAGGCACTAGCAGACTGGAGACTTGCTGATAGCTGTGTAGTGTGTAGGTAGGCCAGTGTCGAAGCAATACTATTGTCAATTTCTCATTGATGGTCAGAGTAACCGTCAAACGTAGGATAGAAAGACATGAGAATGAGTATATAAGTTAAATAATTATGTATTATTGCATCACTGTCAAAATAAATGACTAGATTGAAGCAAGCTGAAACTTTCTGTGTCTCCGAGTTTCTCGTGTTTTACACGTCAGATTTAAGATTAACGTAGGTTTAGCTTTTTAGATTTTCTCTCTCATGGTTATAGGTCCTTGTTATCTTTTTTCTTTCAAAGCTGTGAAAAAATAGACGAACTAGTCTGATTTGAGGGTTTTCTGAAATAAAACACAACAATCTGATCAATGTAGAGCCTACACCCCTACGCAATACAAAGGTTTAGTGTTCCAGTTGAAGTACACCCTGTAAAATAAGACTACCCAGTGTAGCCAGAGAGAAAGACTCATATGCAATTCTGTGCATACGGCAAGTCGCAATAATGTAAACAACAGAATATCGTATTAGTCGTCCATACTGCACACAACATTCAATCATAATAAATCATGTCCTATGAACCTATGCAAATGCAGTCAAGTCGTAGAGAGTAAACGGTTTATAAGATTTATGCGAGTACTTCAATTGTTCTGAATGTGTGAGTGCATTGCACGCTGTTCATTTTCTGTGAATAACATAAGAATTGGAGAATTATTGATTTTGCTTTTATAGTACAAATATGAACTTAATTAATTAACTAGTAAAAGTATTACAAGAAAGAGACTACGCTGTCTTGGTACTTTCAACTGGATAGAAACAAAGATTGTAGAAGTGACAGAACAGCAACATGAGGCGGTCGGTCGTAGCTTCTCAGACCAAAATATACTAGAAATCATTATTAAATTTATATGTCCTTATCAAATTGAATGATTAGAAAATACACAATTATTTTACTGATACTGATTGAAATTCTATAAAAAGTATAGAATAAGAATGCACCATGTAGCAAGTCATCTGGTATCTTCCTCTTCAATGGTAATTTGACTGACAAGTTTCAGGTGGTTGAAAATACTACATAATAATATACGTACTGTATGTGAACCTTTCCCTGTGCTTACACTACTATATTCCACGAATTATAATTAAAATATATACCTACCTAATAATTAGCATGTAATAGACACAGCAACAATATCACCATCACCACACACTGGACACACATGTTGCCTGTAGTATGAATTAATAAAAATACAATATGTCTCAATATTGATGAACACATACGTAAGCACATTCACTCATAAATAAAAAACAATACCAAAGTCCACATAGTAACACAAGGAAATAGCCAGTGAAAAAAAAGAAAGAAAACAAAGAAAAGCGCAAAAAAGAAGAAAAGGTAAAAAAAACACGTGAGAGAAAGTACAAAAGTAATTTCCTGTCCCTTACAACAGGAATAGACGATGATTCCCATTTGTATTCCACAAAAAGCACACATGGAGGTAACGAATGGAGAAAGAGAGAAGCACACATGGAGGTAACGATTGGAGAAAGAGAGAGTGGGGAGACAACAACAGAATCTGACATAAAGACAAATAAAGGAAAACGAAGAAGGAGGAGGAGGAGCAGGCAAAAGTGCGGAAGTAAGGATGAAGGAATAAATATAAAGGAAGAAGTGATCAGGAGACTCTGGGTCAATTCTGAGACTGTGACGAGCGCTAGAGATAGAGAATCCAAAGTAGAGGGTACTCAGGATTTGTAGAAAAGTAAGAGGAGGAGACAGAGTAAAATGAAAAAAGCGAATAGGAATAACATTAGAAATACACAGGAAAAAGAATGCCACAAAATTCTGTAAAAAACACAACACAATAGTGATAATAATGGGAATGGCTCCTGGTGGAAACAAGTTAGGACTCTTCGTGAGTATTTTTCTGTCATATATGAGAATTGAATGTGTGTTCTCAGAATCAATCAGCTGGTACTAAGAAGCAAATATGGCGCGCTGATAACATTTTCAAAACTTGGATATCTGGCAAAACTGTCGAATCTTAAGAATAGGATGTACAGGAGATACGCGCAAAATAATGAAGTTCCACGAGGATAAAGGAGCGAGAAGTAATAAAGAAACATATACAATTATACACACCACTATCTCCGTACTGGAGGCATTGAAGCAGTAGAAACTCAAACGTATGACAATGGAAGACTCTGAGTTCTAGAGAGCCCAGAGGCTAATGAAGATTGTACATCTAAAACCTCTGCCAGACACCAAGTTACTCCATCGCTCGCTTCTTAGCGAGAAAAAGAGGGACGAGAAGAAGTGAAACAAACGTTCAAGAAAGCATTGTGGAGATGATGATCAGTTTTCAAATGAAATACAGCTTCCAGTTAGTAGCACCGGTACTCAAGTATAAGATCCCTATCAATCGGTTGCTTCCACACCGCCAATGTAAATAACACTGGAACCTAGAACTAGGAATAAAACACATAGTAGTACAGTGAATATTTATATCTAATATCGAATGAAAATAAAATAAAATTAATCAGACGTTCTCCCAAATGATGGGTCTTCTAGATCTTGGATAAATCCAACATAAATCCACAGTCATAACACTGGTGTACCAGCATAACTAGCATGGAAGATATTAAAATGAACGAGTAGAAATTAAAGGGTTTCAATAAAGTAAGTACGTACTCGGGGCACTTGTTCTTCCTCATTTGAAAGTTAGTAGCACTATGCATATAACAATAATAAATAATGCACTGGAATAATTGTTCATGTCTTATCCAGATGAAAAGAAAGTAAGAATTATCCTTCAAATAAGTATAATCTATTAATTACAATCTGAAATGTAGGTAGACCTCGATAATTTCCCTGCTAGGATTACAACGTGGATAAGGTAAGACAGTTAGTTAACCCAGATATTTCGTATGGAACCCTGTGCTTGTTGGAATAGTCTTACGTTAGGGAACTGTCTTTCCGTATTCTCGCTGTAATCCTAGTAGGGAAATTATCGAGATCTACCTACATTTCAGATTGTAATCAAAAGTTTTTTTCTCACTTAAAGGATATTTCTTACTTTCTTTACATCTGGATAAATCATGTACAACTTTTTCAAGGGCATTATTTTATAATTTGGCTCTTGTACCTACTTAACATAACATAACAAGGATCATAAAACATTTCCTCAAACCAAGAGATTCTTTTGAAAACAGGTTGAGAACATCTGGAAACCAAACAATGGCGGGAACTGACCAAGTGACCACTTGAAATCCTCTTCACCTTAGAATAGGTGAAAGAACATGAGAGGACAACCTGGTTATCTTGAACAATAGAGCACAAGATAGAGAGAGATGGAGGAGAGGGCACAAGGTTGGTGGTATCTACTGGAAATTTGAATAATGGACGGGTTTTGGTAGAAACAATTGTTGGTACAATACCGCCAGAATCTATTAGGTTCTATTGTAGAAAATCTTTCATGTTGATGATGAGGCTGATGTAAATTACACTCCAACGTAGCTAACGTTAGATGGCTCGACCAGCACACAACCCTTTGGGAACTTGACATTCGTACGAAAATATAATTATTAAGGGAGTGAGGAGTATCATAATAGATTAATGTATTTTTCTCTTCAAAATAAAATCCTGGAGAGAGGCTATCCTTTAGTTTAATTAGGCCTCACATTCAGCCGAAAAAGTATGACGCGAATGTGAACACTCTCACAAGTCTCCCTGATTCCTCACTGTCCTGATTCATGATACCTGTTGAACCCATCCTCGTCATGTCCACTTCCCTCCTCACTTCAGCTGAGGGAGACTATCAAGTATTGACCATGACATTGTACAGAGACAACAGAGCGCGTGAAGCCCTACACCAACGACTAATAAACTGTTGAAGAAATGAAGAAGAGTCCATGCAACATCTCGACCACACAGGAGAGTGTGTTTCTATTACCATTATCTTGTTAGATGCATACTTGTGGATCTAAATACCGCTGCTAGTGTATTATTATGCTGCTTCATTCTCTCTCGTTTCCGAGATATACGAAACACCCAAAGGCGAGTGCAGCTTTTGATTTGTAGCGTGATTTACGATCGAACCCAGAGCTTTGTTCAAAGATCTCATCGTGCTATGATAGACTATACTTTCGATCTATCTTAATTGGCTTTAGGGATCTATTACTTCTAGCCTACCTAGTTCAATATTAGATCGCAGAATCCCGACTGAACCGTCGCATTTCTTCCTCCCACATAGACTGAGATTTTTGCGACATGTGTTTAAAATAGATTTAACTTTACCTTTGTCATACTGTAGATACAAGGTCATAATATGAATTATGAAAAAAATCACATTTTACACTTGCACTTTATAACAATATGTACAATTGTACATATGCAAGTATGTACATACTCGTATGTATGTGTATTTCGGAGGTCTATTTTTCTATGAATGGTACAGATGGCACACCCATCAATTTTTAGATGAGATTAGGTGTGCTGTTAATGGCGGAATCATGAGGAACATGTCCATGGAGGTGCATACGTATAGGTGGAAAATCTCTCAATACCATTCACTTTACAGCGGTGGCGCCGAGTTACAGCCCAAAACGATGTACGACAATGCCTCATTGTGCAGAGTAGGGTCAGCAAAAATAATATAATAGGCCATGCCTTGGGCCGTAACCCGGGTGCAGCCACTATACAGTGTTAGGGATAAATCATTATCTCGATAAAAAAAAGAAATAAAACAAGCGATCCAATTAATGATAGTACTGACGATTATGAAAACACCTACCTACGTACTGACGTACAGCGTACAGCTGGAAAGAGGATATAGAACATGATATTGATCCCACAGGTATTATGTTTGTGAAATGGAAAATGGGAATAACATGTAAAACCTGTGAGCTCAAGAGCTGGTGTGGGAAATTTTCAATGGAAAAATTCCTGTTTTAGTTCAGAGGGGAATAATGACTCCCCTGAGTCCATACAGGAATAGAGAGAAAGAGAGAGAGGAGTTTTTCTAAACCATTTCCATTAATTACTCCCTATTAATAATTGTGCCGTATTATTGTAGACATACGTAATGTTGTGATGGAAGGTTTTTTTATGAATATTGATGATACGAAATAATTAACCTAATTACAGAGCTGGTCACTAGCAAGGCTCGTGTAATCAGAGATGTGGAACAAGTCAGCTGCCATATCTTGTTCAACTACTGTAGTTACTCTGGGTAAAAGTGGTTTTGAAGAAAACGGAACGAGATCTTTTAAAATTCTGGTGAAGTAGAGTTAAGTATCAATATACCTAACAATTTCAATACTATTAGAACCAAACAAATGTATTATTTTAATGTTCAATCAAGGAAAAATGAAAGAAATGAGACTTGAGTAGTAGGGTTCTACATACATGCACACATTTCACACATAAGCCATACTCTGATACTTACTCAAACAAGCAGGAAGCCTTTGGAGTGTGAATGAATGAGAGGCTTTTAGTAGGATATTTTCTAAGAAGTGATAAGCCGACTTTGTGATAGGTTATTCAGAATATTCGTACCTATTCGTCTATTTTCTCGCAGCTTTGATAACAAAAGTGAGAATGGGATAGAAATTCGAGTAGGAAAAAAGCTAAGACTACATCAAGGTAAAAGTCAAACGTGTAAAAAACAAGAATCGAAAAGACAGAGAAAGTTAATACCTTCAGTGAAATTTCTTCCATTACTCCAAAGTTATTCATTCATTCTGTCTCTGAAATGAATTTTCGCCCACTTGTGTCTGAGCTTGGACCAGCCAGTCAAGACGACCAGGTGAATGTACAGTCCAGATACCGCCCACTTCCGTCATACTTGTGATAAGGCAAGGAAATCAAGCGTGAGAAATTCACTTTTTCAATTTTTTATTTCATGACTATTTTCTATATCTAATTATCTACCTACATAAAAGTACTAAATATTTTTTTTTTTCAATGGCTGGTCAGTGGTCAGACGAATTTATTTACCAAAATCAGCTGTATAGATATTGTAAAATTATTTTGGGTAGCAGGTTTGTGAGTTTCCTGCAAATGGAGGGTAACACCCCCGTCGTGATATAAGCATGCAGTTGAAAGCTCTAAACCCTAATTAAAAAAGCTATAAAACATAAGTTCAAACAAAGAACAGGCAAAGGCCTACCCGTCAAATCGCACATAAGAAGAAGAATAACCATTGAGAAAAAAAAGACAATAAATACACAAGTAATCCAAGATGAATATAAGAACTATCCTGAAGTTTTCGGTGTGACTCTGAGATCTGAGACCAAGTGAGCGCACCGGGTGAAGGTATGATTAAGTGAACAATAGAAACTATACACCAATATTATGTCTAAATTACTAATTTATTACATAAAATAAATATACTCGTTACGCGCGCCAAATTGTAAATCATAATTAACTTGAAACTATAAACCAAGTACATAAGATATTGAAATAGTTTTAAAATATATTGAAATTTTACCTGATCCATTAAATAAAGACAAAGGACGACTGAGAAAATATCTATCTGTCACTAATTATTATTATTTTCTCTTAACTATAAATCCATAATCCATCCACATCCAAAGGGTAGGTACTCTTTATCACTGAAAAACACTGGACATTGTCAACAACACGAGTAAAAATTACTTGAGTTTTTCAAACAATTTAAGGTAACATTAGTATATCTACAATTTTAATAAAAAAAATGAAAAATAGGAACTTTTTGGAACACGTGAAGAAGATTTTTTTAAAAATATTATTTTGTAGAAAAAAACACGCTAATAATGGTTATTTCAAATATAGCGCAATCACAAAGTGTACGGCACTCCAGTATAAAAAAACCAATAAAAAATGAGGAAAAATTGCGACTGAAAATTCCACACATCAGTGTCGCCGCGAGAACCAACACTATCGTTATCGATAAAGTACAGTGAAGTGCAGATAAAGAAAGAAATTACGCGCCACACCACACACTCGGCTAGAGAGGCACCCACAGATAAACTAAAACGTGAACACAGCAAAACACACCACATGCACCTACTAGGAAACAAGCTGCAGTAAACCATGTGATCAGAAGAAGACCTTCAACTACACGCGGTCTACGAAGTGGTTCAGTGGCTACTTCGGCTATCTTCGGTGAGCTACCGGATTTTTTTTTTTGCTAATCATTTGCCCATAATATATGTATTGAAAGTCAATAAGTTATAATAATTTCGTACCACATATTTGCCAATCTACAAGGTGGTCCGTGGTGGTTATAATCCTTGTAGATGTTTCGCGCAATATCTATGTCAATCTCTTAAGTATTTGTTTTATCGTACGAGTATCTTCATCTTTCCCAACGTCTAGGAAGTCTGAAGCTTTGAGCGCTCTTTTTAAGACGGTTTCGTCAATGTTCTTGGTGGTCCTGGTATCTTTATCTACATATCTTTAGTTGGGCAGTATTTCAGTCAATCCTACCGGATGCTACTTATACCAGTAATTAGTTTCAAGATAGTAGTCACTTGGCCTAGCGGTAGCATGCTCGGCTTGCACTCCAGGTGACCCGGGTTTCGAATCCTGGCGGGGTCGGAATTTTTTTCGGCTCTGTACTTTGGATATCGGGGCCTACCCTAGCTTCGTGAGGACAATTAGGGTAGTTGTAGAGTGGGCAACGACCAGTGGCGGCATTACAAGATAGATATTGGAATATGAAGGTTTGCTGGAGATATGATGCACTAGTATTAGTTCTCATAATGCTACCCACTAAAAATTGTGACTTAATAACACAGATAACTAGCTCTTTATCTTTTTTATCTTTTAATAGGCTCAAGATGATTAGGTTTCTATCTTCTGTGCCACAAAATACACGTGCTATATTTATATCCCAATGAATTTTCACGTAGGAGGAGATGGCACTTCATCTTTCATTCTGCTCATTTCGATTATTTTCGCCAATCTCTTAGCTGTCTACAGTGTCTACACTATCGGTTGTTTAAAGCGGTTGGGTGCTACATCCTATGGAGCCATTAATGAACGTACTGAGATTTATGGCCGATGAGTATTCACGTGGGATATGTCTGTCATTAGCTAAATTTATAGGGCTTCTTGTATACTTGCTCTGGGAGTTACTAACAGTTTTTTTCTCTCATTTAATTCTTTTCGTTCTCTTTTTTAATTTTATGTTGCTAAAGCAATATAGATAGAATAAATTCCAAAACGTACTACGTAGATACCTTGTATTGGGATAATTTGCCTTGGTTCAATAGTCTAACTAAAAGAACACCTTAGTTACACTTACGTCATTTAGTCAGGAATCATCAGTGAAATAAAAGTGTACAATATTAAATGTGGAATGACCATATTAAAGAGTCATTGAACCTATGATAATCAATTTTTATTCTAACATAGGAAAAAACTCAGCTAAAAGAGACAAGTGGACTGTAAAGGTACTTTATGTAGCTAATGAAGACATCCAGCATAAGTTGATCCATCAAGAAGGTTTTACTTTTATCAATAGTAACACATGGGTCTGAAAACATGGCCAATTTAAATTACTTAAGAAGAGATGGTTCTCTACATATGAATAATATTATGAATTTCAACATATTACCAGAGTATTTTACCTTGTTAATTCAAGTTATTCTACAAGTGAACTCTTGTGAGTTAAGTTTCTATCTAAGGATCTAAAACATTACTAATTATACTACTAGAAACGAATGTCAATGATATACATTTAAAACTCAATCACCTCGAATTAAACTGTCTCAGGTGTAATTACTGAAATTTAGTGCTATAATTACGACCCAAAACAACATTAGATTAAACATTATTTATCTGTTCCTAAATCTGTTCATGATGATAAGAACAATAGAAGCCTGGCATTGTGAATGACTGACTAGATTCAAGTGAAATTAATATGCAAAGCACACATGGAAATACCAGAGATGCATACTCATACTTAGACTATGACATTTATGACAATTGCACAGTACCCGCTTATTATGTGATTTTGAGTTATTAGGAAGACTGCTCATTAGATACCAGGTAAGCAACAAGATAATAAGTGCTCTTTAAGAGTACCTACGTTCGTAATAAGATATTTATAATATTTAACATAAGTAACAATCTGATATTAGAAGAAATTCCTCGTATTTTTTTGGGTTATAGATACAAACTTTTAGCTACATAGATATTTACTTTTAAGCAGAATTGTATTAAATATTTTATTTTTATTCAATTACTTCATTCAATAAAATAAATTATGGTCGATTATAAAAACTGGCGTGACACCACACGAATTTCCTCATCCCCCCAAAATGAAGAGGAATTCCGCCACCGCCACTAGTGACTCAACGGTAACATATAGGAAAAAAATTAATGCGAAATTTGTAATCATCACCTTAAAATATTTGGATTTGATATGTCACAACCCCCATCTAGGATGAATAGTACAAAAGTTGGTCAAATCGGGTCCCCCCCCAAATACCGGTAAATTGGGCCCAGTTCCAAAAAGTTCAAGATTCAAGATAAAATAATCAGAATAGATCCCTATTTTTATTGTAAGAAAAAGTTGGTCTTATGAATTTTTCGTATCTTTACCGTTTAGCCAGAACTGCCAAACTACGCCAAATGGCGGGGCCGCCACCGGAGGCCCCAATTTTATGAACACACACATACACCACACACACACCACACACACACCACACACACACCACACATACACCACACACACACCACACACACACACATTATTATTTTGGCAAAAAATACACGACTGCACTAATTTTAATTAATAACAAAAGTGTACTAAGTGCACTAATGTCAAAAATATACCATATAATAATAACCCCATTCGTGTTGCGTTGCCAAAAATACATCTGTGCTGTTCTACTTTCCGTAATACCCGGCTTCCTGAATTAATCGCTTTCCAATTTTCAAAATTTAGGAATCTACGTATTTTAAATGTATAAAAGGTATAAGGGACCGATTTTCTTTTTTAAATGTGTCATTTTGCACAACAGTAAGAGCTGCATCATACAACTCCGTGTACACTGTACATTTCATAACTAGGCAAATGTTTTGAATGCGCCGCCTTCTCATAACTATAATATTAGTCCAAATTGAATCCTTTAGAAATTTGAAATTTTTTCTCGCAGTTTTCAAAGTTTTCAAAAAATACCTCTTGACGGACACATGTAAATTCCCCCGGTTTTTTGAAAGGTTCGTATTTCCGGTTGTAAATTCCCCCGGTAAAATATTTGATTACCTGAGGGTTTCATGTAAATTCCCCCGATTCTGTGCGTACAGTGTATGTGCCCAGAGAAAAGCTGTAGAAACTTTGTGCGAACTACCAAGTAAGATAATGAAAACTGTTATAGATGAAGTTCAATTAGATGTTCATTCAGTTACTGCATGGAGTTGGCCAAGCGTAATTTGTACAATGCTAGAAGAAAGCTATTGCCTAAACTACTACAAGATAGGAGTGAGACATACCAAATGCTTAAAGACAAAAAATACTTAACAAATCGTAAGGAGTCATTCGTCATGAAGAAGGAAGACGGAGTGATTTTAACATGTTTGACAAATCTGAAAGTTCTGATTTAATCAGCAATTTTGATTTTCTAAACAGTGTATCTTGGTACTATAGAAGAGAGAAAAAATAGGTAGGTACCTACTTGAACAATGATAATAAATATAATGTAATAAACTTGATTACAAATATTCAATAAACTGACATTTTTGTTATTTTCTGTAGGTTGACCATCGGGGGAATTTACATTATACCTTTTTTTTTGCAATCGGGGGAATTTTCATATACCTTTTTAAGTCCCAAATTTGCAATCGGGGGAATTTGTATGAAAGCGGGGGAATTTACAATCGCCCCTCATGACTTCGAGGAGCATGGATAAGTTCCTGCAGGGGAACTACTGGTAGGTGCTGTGACATAAACAGTGAGATCTCCTTCACACTGGCATCACGTATATCCGCGACAATAACTCAATTTCATCCATGATCGTGAAAATTAGCTTTGTAAAGAATACAATAACGTCAGAACTCGTAATAGAATAAGGGCCGTTTGAGACGGGGTATATCGATGCGACGCCGACGCGACGCGACGCTTTCAGGATACCTTGCAGATAAGTAGTCTTGCTTGCTACTATTGATGATGCTCGATGCTTATGAAGGGACATTGAGGTTTCTCCGCTGACTTTGTTTTTCAGTATGGTTACGTGTGCTACGAGTAGTCCCATTCTAGCATACCTAAGTCTAGTAAGAGGAGAAAAAGATCGTCCCTTATCACGGATATGGAGGGGTGTGACTAATGGAAAGGCCGACCAGAGATGTCGTCTTTCCTTATCTCTTTGGTAATCTTATTTCATAACAATCTTGCTGATTGTACGAATTCAATAATCATCTCCATTTGGAGTTAAAAAAATACAAAGAATGCCTTGGCTAGCAATTAGTAAACCTTGGTTTTTGAAGAATTTATTTTAAGTCCATTGATTTTTGACCAGCACTCGACAAGATTGTTGATTTCGCTATTGATGATTTCAACCGCTTCAATTAAACAAATAAATATTATTTTTCTACTCGTGGTACACTTTGAAAAGCTACATAATCAAGTGAGTTTTTTTAATTTTGTCTGGGAGGAAATGCATCTCAGTATTTCTTAAATTTAGCCTGGTGTGTAGGGTCCTTGCTGGAACATTGGATTTTCATTATACAGCGAAAAATCTATTGAACAGCATCAGCAAAATGTTTCAAGGTCAAGTGCCTCCTGCCATAGACATAATAGCTATTGCAACCGATGTTGCCAAACTTGTCAGGTTTTTCCGAGAAGTTTTACAATTTCATTGCAAACTTGTTTTTAATAGATTAAGTTGAATGTGAGGGACTGAGGGCAACAGATGCAATAGATTCTGTTCCTCCACATTTGTTTTTCTCCTTTCCAGACTTTTTCTTCACACAAATCTATTTTATGTTTTCAAAACTTTTATCTATTTCACTAAGGTCTCTATCCTTATAACCCCAACACAGTCAAGTACGTAAACATAGGTGTTGAACACCTCGAGGTCTCAGGGTCTTCTTGTGATGAAGACCTCTTGGAATTGTAGCTGAAGAACTAAGGAGATGCTCAAGTGGACAGCCAGTGAATAATAGTTGTCCTTGAAAGTGGACATAACGATGGACCATGACTCGACACAATCCAAAGGATTCCTACTGTAAGAATTTTAAACTAAGTAGTCATAGATAGGCACCTCTGACAATTCTGTAATTTACTGTATGAAACTACTACTACTCTATCGACAAAATTTAAAGCTTCTAATTAATAAAACGAAGAAGACATTTTACATAATTTGCAATATTAAAATTCAGAAAATTAATTGTATAGGTTAATGTACGAAGGAGAAATTACGAATCAGAAACCTAGCACAGATAGTTCAAAGACTTGCTAGTAAATGAAAATCCTACAACGCATAGCTAATCAGTTGAAATTGTTGAAAGCGATACTTTGCATAATCAAAATACGAAGGAGTTAAACTCTTGACACAAGTTAAGGACCTATTGCTTTCACTTAGTCTTCTCAAGTCTTCTAGACTAGATCACACTTGAAAACATCTATCATGAAGATGAATATACGGTTCTCCCAATAGAACTTTTCAAATAAATCAGATTCAACTTATACAATAATTATGAGGAGCAGTCGAAACACTTGAAACTCCAATATATCAAAACATCGCATCTCCCACACAACAACAAAACTCATCATAGAACTATAGAGTTAATGAAATAGTAAATGAGTAAAAAGAGAAGATTCGGGACTACGAGTAATTAAGGTTCTCAAAAGTTTCAAGTGAGAGAATAATATATCTTGTCCAGTGAGCACCCCAACATCTACTATCTAATCCATCTACTAATTACATCACACCTCCAAATTCTCTCTACTTTAGTGAAAGAACATTTAGTTTGATTTAATTTTGACAACAGACCAAGAGATTTTTCACCTGTTGTCATTATATTACTCTCCAACCTGTACCGATTTATCTGGAATATTCGTCAGTGGTACTGGTACAATTTTAGTATCTCCGAGGAAAGAGAAATAGTATTTCTGTTGTTGAAAATATGATAAAAGCTAAGAAGAAAAACAAACATTACTAATGAAAATAGTGAGGTTATAAAAAAACTGAATTTGGCACAGAAACAGAAATTTGACTTTTTGACAGCCACAGAAATTTTACTCGTAAAATTATTAGTAAAGCTTTTAATGGAAATCAATGTAAACAGATTAAAAACTGCTGAGAGTGAAATGCATTACACATTATGGAAACAATGAATAATGGACGACTTTAAAAGCAATGAAAGCTCGCCTTTTATTGTTGGAAATTTGTCAAATTGACAGGCATTATATTAATTTCTTGATAACACTGTTTACCTCTTCATCTTTTTTTCTTCGAGAAAGTATCACTACTACCTCATGAGAAAATATCAAAAAGTTTCCTACAACTAAGGAAAATAATGCTTTGGGTTTCTCTAACATACTTGCTTCACGCACACTATTATGTTAGGTGTCAGGTCATGATGAGCTGTTTACTTGAACAACTTGTTATTTGTAGTACCAGCAAGATTGAAGTTGAATTCTGTAAAACGTACTATAGTGCTAGAAAAATAGTACAAGAAACGCTATTAAAATTATTAATGTTAAATTTCAATATTTTGAAATTGTACAGTAAAGTCTCATAGACCGGTATAGTTCAAGAAATAAATCGAAAAGATATATGTATAAATACATATCTGGTTTTTATTGTTGCCAAGACCAACTTTCCCAATGACTTTATCATTAAATTGAACTGAAGTAGGCAGGACTTCAAGTGTGGCAATCAATAAAAGAGACCATGAATCATAACATAGCGCTGGGCATGGCTAGGAAATAAAATGGGAACAAGATGTAATAAAAATTCGATCAATTAAAATCGTGAAATCAATTAAAAAATATTGAAGAGGAACTAGGCAAACTTTTTTTAACCCAGTTCTGTTGGTTTTATGAGAACTAGCCGCGTTATAAACTCGCCTGCGGTGCAGGTGAGTTATAGAGGATGGCCGACGTATTTTGAAATTTCAAACCGTCCTCGAAGAAGGGTCTATTTTCTGACCTAAATTGTGTGCGTGTATATGGTGGGTGAAGAGAAAGAGAGAGAGAGAGAGAGAGAGAGAGAAGAGATAGAGAGAGATAGAGCAGAGTGTTCTTGTGATGGCTCTGCGAAGGGTGCAGCCCGCTAGTCAAACATTGGTTGAAACTGCGACTTAACTGCGTGTCCTCTCTTATCTTAACATTAATCTATTTAATGATTTGGCCCTAAGAATCAAACGACAGATGTTACACAGTTATAAAAACAGAAGCAAATATCTACAATGATTTTGAAGGAATAAAATCACTGATTAATGGTTGACTTAATTTCCATTTTCTTTACACTATCTTAAAAAGACCTAGCCTTATATTACAAGAGTATTTAATTTTTATGTTGTCTAAAATCATGTCATGACGACCATTCAGGAGTAGGTGTGACCCCATATTCATGAAGAATGAAATGGTTGGTAGTGTCACATAAAAGTTATGGTCACTGATTGCAAACAAGGGCATGTGTATAAAATAGCAAGTAATAATAATATAGCGATTTATCAATAATAATATATGTACTCTGTGATTATGGGTGCCGCTGAAGTGCCATGGCTGAAGCCTCGAGTGAGAAAAGTTCAGCATTGATTCAGTATCTATTGATTAGTATTTCAATGTAAATGTTGATCAAAAAGATTGTGTGCCAGCGTCGATGGCGCGTTGAATGCACCGATTCTCGTAGCATCACCGAAGTACAACGTCCAGCGAGGTGAAGACTTCGGGATGCTGGCATTCCGACCCAACCCAGGCTGGGTGAGGTTAATGTGGGTAGCAGGTTTGTGAGTTTCCTACAAATGGAGGGTAACACCCCGGTCTCAAAAAAAAAGAAAAGAAAAAAAAGTCCGATATTTGTGAAGTTTTCAAAATGAAAAATAACAATAACGAGTATCTAGCATGTTTAAAATTATGTATCTAAATTAAATCCTAAACTCTCAAGAGTCTCAGACTATTATCTACAACTTACCAGTAGCAATGTAGTCTAAATAATCAATCTGTACGTACCTGTAACAAATAACACAGAGAATATTGATGAGAAAATAAACACAACAGATCACAACAGACTATTATGAAATTCTATCCTCTGAATGTTAAATGTAGAAATTCAAATGATGAATAGCATTTTATTGTATAATTCTTAATCTATGGATCGAGAGATACTGTATTGTATTGTATGTATGGGTGCGTGGAGTGTTGCCTCGAAGGAATGGCTGAACCAACTGGGTGAGAAAAGATTTCTTGCCCAAAGATTTGGTCTGGCCATTCAGAAAGGTAATGCTACATGTATCCTTGGGTCGATACCAGAAGGTCATGGAATGGAGGAAGTTTTTTATTTATAAATAAATAAATAAATCCAGATCACTATAGTATAATACTAGTACATCCAATAAAAAACTGTTCAAGAGATACTCAATCTTTCAGATAAATAGTATTATAATTATAGGAATTTTGAGCCGTAAAATAGTTTCATATTGCAGAAAGTACCATAGAATGCATATTGCATAATCCCATAAATTCTTAGAAGAATAGTGAGTTGAGAGAGTGAGAAACACCAGATTCCAGTTTACATATCTAATAATAATGCACATTGCATATATACAACTCATTTCTCAGGCGCGAATAAGTTTCTAAACTTATCTAGTGTTGCAATATTGATATACATAAACATTGTCTGGGACAAGGACTCTGAATGTTACAGACCTCTCTTTAAATAAATATTAATTAAAAAAAAAAACATTGTCTTGATAATAAGTATCGCCTGAAAAGATTCAAGTGTAGACGTTGTAACAACTGCTTTGTATCCATACCTATGTCGTCAGTTTTGTGGCATTTCCGGCCCTACCAGGCTGGCTGAGGTTTATGTGTGGGTATCTGGTACGATTCCCGGAAAATGGAGGGTAAAACTCCTGTCCTGACTATTTCAAATCAAGACGATAAAACCAAATACAATTAATGGGCATGAAAGGAGCCTAGACATCGTCTCTGGGCGTCCATATAATCCTCTCACCACCGCGATATAGGTAACTGTTCCTATCCGGCTATCCCACGGACACGGAATTATAATTATTACAACATAAATCATTGTGACCAAGACTCTAGGAGTAAGACTATTAGAAATATTGTGTATGTATTACGATTGTACACACCATTAAGACCTCCATAATAAATTTAATTAAGACTTATAGTATTTGTAATTTCATTGAAGGCAAACAGAAAATACAATAAGACAAGGTTTTCTTTTTTACCTTAATTATACAAGCTCGACTGTTCAGCTATTTAACATGATCATAAGAACCGATAAAGTTAGACTTATTACAATTACAGCTTCTGTACAAACACTTTAAGTTACGTTTCAAGTATCAAGTTAATTAAATAGCACTGATTACAGTTTGATCACTAATAAAACTTTTGTTGTTGTTGACAAAACAGAGACAGAGATATAGACGGACAAAATAGAGCGAGAGAGAGAGAAAGAGGGAAATGTAGAGAAAGAACAAGAGGGATTGGTGGATGCGCCAGAACTCCAGATTGATCTTATGACCAAGGATGCTAGGTATTAGTGGAAGGAGTAATGTCCAATAATCCATGTTGCCTGTGTTGAAAAGTTGTGTGGTCAAAGATAAGATGACGACATTAATCTGACAGTATGATATTCCTACACCCTTACAAACTGGAGTTAGAGAGTTCACATCTAATGGCATCATGTAGGTATTTCGTCACTAATCATAATAACAAGAGATACTTATTTAACTGCCCGATTAGGACTTCAGACTTGCATTATTTCAGCAAGCAGTTTTTTGGTACCATTTTTATGTGGTCAAAGGCTTAATTAAATGGGCAATGAAATCATGCAGTGTGTGAGATGACGTATTTGTATATGTATATATTTAAAATGCGTCTACTTTCTCATTTTTACAAATGACAAACAGTACTAACGTTCATCCAAATTCGACTACAAACTTTTTCGCATTCAGAATAGACGTTAGCTGGAAGGCAATCAGAATCCATTTCATCCATTAGACGTTTATTCGTATGCAAATTAGAATCAACAAATTCAAATCAATCCATAAATTCTATACTACTGGATGTGTCAATAACCATGTAATTACTATGTAGTTCTAGCAACAAAGAGAAGATGAATTTGGTGATCTGTGTAACCACCCAGTAAATTTATTGTAAGCGAAATAGGTGTTCTAAATAAAGGCATTATGCAGCTAATGTATAGTAAAGTGAATCATAATATTTACATATTTATCAACAACATGGTCCAATCAATTTGAGTCCGGGTTACGATTATAACAGACGAGACGTAATAAAATGTGCTGGGAACAGATAATATATTAATGTCACTTCTTTATGATTTCTGAAAGTCTTATGAACTTATTAGTTGGTATTAAGAAATAAAAACCTTTTAAGATAAGAAAAATGTAGAAACTAGTGAGGCGAAACGCCAGAAATATTCATGTCTGTTTTGTATCATAGTGTAGCCATGTTCCAACTGAAGAGTTGGAATGCTAGATTACTTTAGAACTAAGTAATAGGTATTTATTTTTAACAACACAAAGCGAATGCTAGTCAATTTAAATATAAAGGTACGTGTCTCTATTTAAAAAGAATTATCCCAGAAATAAGATTAATTTGTAGTGTATAAAGTTTCCGTTATAGTCCATCATCTTCAGAATGATTCTAATATAATAATTGTTTAAAATAGAAATAATTAATGTGGTAGAGGATTAATTGGACGCCCAGACTTAATATGTATCAAGTAGGTTTCTGGCATGTCCAAATTATACTGTCTAATTAAGCTTAAAGCTAAACAGCAGGTAATCAGCATAATATGAATAGTGGTTTATTGTCGTTCTCCCTGTCCAAGCCCATTCCTTCACCCAAAGCAAGACTTATCCTAAGACTTCATTCAGTTCAGGGTGGGAATTTTAAAATTACTGATCTTATCTACTTTAGTAGAAATGTCTATGGAATGACAATACTTAAAGGTCTTAAAGAATAGCTTAACACACTTGCAGAATGTAGGTACCTACAATTTTATTTTGAGGAGACAAAAATAATTTGGCATGACGATTCTAACACAGTTGTTTTTCTTTAAAAATAAATTGTTACCAACAAAAAATGGACAAGACAGATTTTTTTTTTCAAAATTATGAACTGCGACGTTGGGAAAGGTGTTCTTATTGTAACGATCAGATCATTTTTATGCTCATTAGCTTGTAAGATCTCCCCAGCTCTTAAAATTCACATAAGTCGCTCAAGTCAATCGAATTTTTCTACAGAGATTAGAAGTCAAAGTGGTATATATGTATTTAAATAAAAAAGTACCGCTTGTTTGGCGGAATTATTTAGCCCACGGAGTTTTGTTGGTGCTGGAATATTAGAAAACTTTGAACTTTGTACACAGGAGAGGGCTAAGATGTAGGTAACAACTGAGGTGTTTAGACCACCGTTTTTTTTTTTTTTTTTTTTAATATAAGTGTTTCACAGCCGTTTTTATTTCGTAGCCATGAAACAGAGAAGCTACTGTAGACGCTTGTAGTCTGTGTTGTAGCCTACCCATCCCGTAGTATGCCTCCCAATTAGGTGCTGGTTCAACACGAGCGTACCGGAACGTATCCTTACAAACAATTGTAACCACATTCAGAATACAAATTTTTGTCGGCACGGAGGATCGAACCCGGGACCTTCCGCATGGCAATCCAACATTGATGGGCTCCATCAGGAGAGTCCCCATCATCAGAGTCATCACTCAGGAGGCGCAATGTTCAAGTACATAATTATGAATAGCTGCCTGGCTGCCACCTTTGACGGAGCCTAGGATTTATACTCTCTCTCTCTCTCTCTTTCTCTCCCTTTCTCTCTGTTTCTCTCTCTCTCTTTCTCTCTCTTTCTCTCTGCTTCTCTCTCTCTTTCTCTCTCTTTCTCTCTCTCTCCTCTTTCTCTCTCTCTCTTTCTCTCTTTTTTTCTCTCTCTCTTTCTCTCTATCTCTCTCTTTTCTCTCTCTCCTACAGCTAAGACAAAGCTTTAGGCGCATTATCATGCATGCATAATAATTTTGAAGTCATTAAACAACGTTACATCCTCTACGAACTCACCGTGTTGCTTGCAAATTCAAGATTAGATTCGCACAGTTCTAAACTGCCAACTGACTCTCAGCATTTCCGAATAAGACTTACAAGTCTACCCCGATCAAACTAGATTCTGGAAAAAATTCTTATGATTTTCTGTAAAAAAGTGTTCTATTTACATGGTCAGCAAAACAGGTAACACCAATGGGATTATTGCTTTTTTCTCCAATTTAGGTGCGGCGCTTTAACAAGACGACAAACCATAATAGTTGGAGCCGATACACCTGCGATACACCAAAGTCCCTCCCAATCAGTGAAAGTCATCAGTGTAGTAATCATATATTATTCTTCTAAACAAGAAAGGATCCTTACAAAACTCAGAATGAATAATTTGCTTCTCAACTAAAATCTCTGCCTTTCAGGATCCAGGAATCACATAATATATGACCCGGTCCTCCTACCCGTGGAGACTCTCCTAGGATCCCTGACTCCAGGCACTGGACTGGTTGGCCTGACTCCAGGCACTGGACTTGGTCCTGACTCCAGGCACTGGACTTGGTCCTGACTCCAGGCACTGGACTTGGTCCTGACTCCAGGCACTGGACTTGGTCCTGACTCCAGGCACTCGGACTTGGTCCTGACTCCAGGCACTGGACCTGGTCCATTCTGCGAGGTCGGGAGTCGTAAAAACAAAAAGCGTGCAGTTTCATCTCTCCCTAGCCATGCTAACCTAGTTTTTCATGCTACTACAGGACCTCCGTTTCGGCATTAAATATACATATACAAAAATACATGACATGACTGTAATATGTACAATGTACATGTTTCATGTCTTGGTATGTACATATTTCCGGCTCGTGACAGTGCTCAAGCAAACACATAGTGCGCCACTGAACGCATTTCTAATCGCCCAAAGCCACCCACTTCTAACCAAGAAGAATATTTACGTTTATTAATTTACACGATGCTCTGCTGTGCACCCGAAATATGGAGAGGAAAATGTTTGCTTTTCCTCGAGTTGTATACTCATGCTCACCGGGTTGAAAAATGCAACTGTTGCCTCTGGGAGCTGAAACATCTCCTGAATAACGCAACACTAAGGAAAGCAATTTTACTAATGTATTGTAGTACAAAATTCTACATCTCTTTTTTCTACAAGTATTATGTATTAATTAATATGCACTTTTCAAAAAAATAAAGAAAATCTGTTGTTATAATATTATTATGACTTACTGGTAATATTAATAGAGAGAATATTATTATTTCGATTTATACATACAGTAGGTAGATAATATATTATAGCCTTGTGCATAGAATTTCATTTCAATTAATAAATGATAAAATGCCGTGATTTGAGAATCAAATGTTTGCCACTTCTATGTATGTATTTATTTATTAGATACACAGCCGAGGCAGAGCAGTTGATCATAATTAATAAGCCGCGGCCTGTGTTAATCTGTGACTCTCGCGAGTTATGTTTCAATTTCTTACCAACATACCAGGCTCATACCTAACATAGCTATCCTCAGCTGCTCTGAGGGCAATTATTGTGAATTTATTGATGTGGAATAAAATGAGTTAATAACAGACCAGTATTAATATTGAACTTTATTGGTCGTGTATCAATTTAATGGAGATTTTATTCTAAACTTTGTGTTTTTGTCCGAATATGGACACAATCGATTACATTTGGTATTCATAACAAGCCTTTTGCAATCTGTGCTTAAATTAATGTATTAGTTCCGAAGCTTTTAAAATAAGATGTTGAAAAAATGAGTGTTAAGATTCCATCTAAGGATGATTTAAATTTTGTAATAGTTCTAGGAAATCATTATTTTTATGTTGTTACTATGATGACCTACTTTTTAGCCTCATTTGCATGATGAAACAGTATAGGGAGGGACCCTGCAGTAGGTTATTACTAAAAAGTCTTACGTCGCGTCGGAGTGATTGAAGATTGAAACATCTATTGGACTATATAAAAAAAAATCTTTGTTCCCTCATGGAATTTTATTGTGACCAGTAAATTAAAGAACTACTTAACTAGTTAACTTCAAAATTCTTTTAATTTTTACACCAACAGCAGTAATGACAACAATGGTAGAAGAATTTATGAATAGTTATTAGCGAGCGCGATTAGCTCAGTGGTTAAGCACGCTTGCCATGCGGAAAGTCCCGGGTTCAATCTCCCAAGCCGACAAAAAATTGTATTCTAAATTTGGCTACAGTTTTTTGTAAGGGATACCTTCCGGTGCGCTCGTGTTGACCCAGCACCTAAATGGAAAGTATTGTGTCACTTCTCGACCATCAGATGGGAGGCATACTGCGGAATGGGCAAGCTACAACATAGACCAAAAGCGTCTACAGTAACTCCTGTTTCACGACTACGAAATAAACTATCATAGAATAAGGAAAGTATACAAAGGCCGTGAAACACTCGTCTTTTTAAAAAATAAAAAGTTAGAGCAGATATCTTTACACTTTCATGTCAGCAAACGAATTGAAAGCAAAAATTCAGAATTAATTTGAGCAGATTGTTCAACAACACAATTCAAATGAAAGGCAACAACTGCATGCAGCCTTGTTACTTGTTATAATCTAAGAGTGAATATCTATAATATGCAAATAATTTCCTAATATATAAAAGCCATTTACATCAATGCATTCATTATCAACAGAACACCGAAACAGAGGCTTTTAATATTTAGATATGTATTAAAAAGTATTTTTAAAATACTTCAAATAGAAAACCAGCCACCGGAAAAACCTCAAGGACGACAAAGTGCCTGGTTTTATCTCGCTGTTTCATAATTTTGCAATAGTTCAGGTAATATTTTCCAGCAAAAGAACTCAAGTTTCAAGATCATCCTTGCATTCCTTGCATCTGAAAACCGAAACCTCGAGTACGTAGGAATGACATTGTTTTAATAATAATTGTAATGCGAGCGCAGCGCTGCCACGTCTCACTCTGGTGGAAAACAGAGAGATGCATGCATATGGGCAGGTCCAGTCAGAGACGTTTCTAACAGCATTGAATTCCATTTTACGAGCACTGGCAATGACTATAAACAGTGAATAAGGTTCTAATCCTCGCATGTGAATGCCTGGTCAATATGGTTATTGATCAGGTCTTCAGGTCTCTTGGAAACTGGACTGGACTCCGAGCGCTCTCTACAGATCTGGGCAGCTTTCATCAGTGCCGGATCTGCCGGATCTTGCCACAATGACACGAACTGTAACTTTAGAAACTGAATTTACTTCAGTAATATTCAAGGAATTTTCTGATTTTTGCTTCCGATCATATTAATGAAGTATTTGGTTTGTTTTTTTGTAAAATATAAATCTTTTACTTTGATATTTTTCTATTGAGAGTAATTTTGTCTTCATGTCCGTCTGTTAGCAAGATCTAGACATCGTTTCAGCACAGCAGGAGACAACTGGTCGAGTCAGCACAGCAGGAGACAGCTGGTGGAGTCAGCACAGCAGGAGACAACTGGTGGAATCAGCACAGCAGGAGACAGCTGGTGGAGTCAGTACAGCAGAAGACAACTCGTGGAATCAGCACAGCAGGAGACAACTGGTGGAATCAGCACAGCAGGAGACAACTCGTGGAATCAGCACAGCAGGAGACAACTGGTGGAATCAGCACAGCAGGAGACAACTGGTGGAATCAGCACAGCAGGAGACAACTGGTGGAATCAGCACAGCAGGAGACAACTCGTAGAATCAGCACAGCAGGAGACAACTGGTGGAATCAGCACAGCAGGAGACAACTCGTGGAATCAGCACAGCAGGAGACAACTGGTGGAATCAGCACAGCAGGAGACAACTCGTGGAATCAGCACAGCAGGAGACAACTGGTGGAATCAGCACAGCAGGAGACAACTCGTGGAATCAGCACAGCAGGAGACAGCTGGTGGAGTCAGCACAGCAGGAGACAATTGGTAGAGTCAAAACAACAGGAGACAGCTGGTGGAGACAGCACAGCAGGAGACAGCTGGTTGAGTCAGCAAAGCAGGAGACAACTAGTGGAGTCAGCACAGCAGGAGACAGGTTGACTCCAGTATGAGTTAGAAGCCAGTATGAGAAATATTTTGTGGATGACCGAACCCTCGTATCCTCTACCCCAGGGATCCTCCACTGCTTCTTCTCCGCCATGTTGGACGCTTGTATCCTCTGCTCAATACTACCCCAGGGATCCTCCACTGCTTCTTCTCCGCGATGTTGGACGCTTGTATCCTCTGCTCAATACTACCCCAGGAATACTCCACTGCTTCTTCTCCGCGATATTAGACGCTTGTATCCTCTACTCAATACTACCCCAGGGATCCTCCACTGCTTCTTCTCCGCGATGTTGGACGCTTGTATCCTCTGCTCAATACTACCCCAGGAATCCTCCACTGCTTCTTCTCCGCGATATTAGACGCTTGTATCCTCTACTCAATACTACCCCAGGGATCCTCCACTGCTTCTTCTCCGCGATGTTTCACGCTTGTATCCTCTACTCAATACTACCCCAGGGATCCTCCACTGCTTCTTCTCCGCGATGTTTCACGCTTGTATCCTCTACTCAATACTACCCCAGGGATCCTCCACTGCTTCTTCTCCGCGATATTAGACGCTTGTATCCTCTACTCAATACTACCCCAGGGATTCTCCACTGCTTCTTCTCCGCGATGTTGCACGCTTGTACGTGTTCTGATTCACTAATTACTTTACTTCACTCATTATTTGCTCCGATCTCTTCCACTCTTGATGAAATTAGTTGAACCAATTGTAAAACATTTCATATCGGATCCGACTCTCTACCGATCGATCTTATTATTGAGACTATTCTATTGTGCTTCATATTTTCCTTTGAGAAGCAAATAATAAAATTCATCTCTATCTCATATCTTATTATTCTGTCGAAACTATGCGTATGGAATGTCTTCTCATCCGTTTCATTTTTCGAAAGATATCCAGAATCTTAAAATGTCCCTTAGAAATCTTTCTGATTTATTCTATAAACAAACTTGGATAAATTGTTCGTTGTTGAATTCCTAGAAAAAATAAATAAGTAGAGAAAAAATAATTTTTTAGCAATAGCTAAAAATAATAAGGATCCAAAGTTTGAATGATGAGTTGGACTAGAAAGATGCACTAAATCCGCAATCAAACATTAAATAATATATTAATTTTATATTATTTCTTGCATTTTCTTATATTAATATTTAAATAATTCAATTCATTCATTGGATAACGAATTTCCTTACATCAGATACATTTTTACGTTAGCAAAAAAAAAAACTTCGTCGGAAAAAATCGAAAAAAGCAAAACTTTATCAATTATATTTTTGGAACAATATTTGAACATTCACTCCTACGTGCTTTTAGTACTTTCCTGTGTTTGTCGTTATCTTTGTTTCGGGAACTTTACCATCCGTTACAGTTTTTTCCACTAGAAGGAGCTGAAGCAAAATCTTTCTTATGTAGGTTTGAAAATTGAATTATGTGTAATAAGATGTAGGTAGTGTGATTTAAGAAGTGCATTATATGCACTTTGCACATCTCTCTATACAGTCTATACTATAATACAGGTGCTTCACAATTCATAATGCACTTAATATAAATTTAATGCAATGCTTTCCTTCCTGTGAGAAACAAGACACAACCAAGTGGAATGCTGTTCCCCAAGTATTTCAATCTGCATTTTTGATAAGACATTTGATTGATAGAGAGAGAAACAAAATAAACTTTATTATTCCGAACTGCTCACGTAAAATGAGTTGCCCAAAGACACAGTATACCAAATATTACTTTAAACTTTTTTTTTATAACTGAGAAAAAGTCTATTAACTTTGGACAATGACAAGTCTATACAGTCTTGTCATTGTCACCGAACTACTTTCGTACTGAAAGCATGAACGTAATTATTATGTATTTTTGTAACTACAATACCTAAGTACATGTGTTTTGTTTGTATATTTTCAAATATGTTGTAATTGGTGTGAAACAATAAAATACATTTTTAATTGCTAATCAGAATTTAGCAGGTAAATTCCAATATTGCATATTTTTAATCGTAGCTAATCTAATGGTACCTACATATGTATGTATATAACTGTTGTACAACATAAATATGTTGTACTTGTACATAATGTACATATGTATGTATAATTGTATATAACTGTTGTACTAGTTGAACAGTTGATTGCGGGAAAAGATGGGGTAACACGCGTCGCTAAGGTAAGGGTCGCGAATACAATAGCTACAAGACCGCTTACAAAGTTAGTCCCACTGCCTTTGGCGACCCATCCAGATACGTAGGACAGGTACAACCTACCTCCTAAGTAATATTTTTTTTTTTTTTTTGTTAATTTGGCAATTACGTGTTCGTTCGCGTGAGTTAACCGCGTTCGGTCGCGTTTTGTATTTTCTGTTTTTTTTTCGATTTGAATTTTCGTTTGTTTTGTTTTGCACCGTGGTACTGTTTTTGTATATTTTGTTCGTGCCGCGTTGTCGCAAAATTGGTTATTTTGGGTGGGCGGTTATGTTACATACTGTATATCCTTAATCCAACACCCTGTATGTAAAGTCGAAAACAAGCCTCAACTGCGTTGGAGCAGGCTCTCGAACTACCAGCTTCCAACATCGAGAGCCTGCCTTCAGTACACCTTTATCAGTAACACGTAAGTGAACGGAACCAATAGCCCCCTCATAATTATTTAGTCCACTGCTCATGAAAACCAACTAGTCAAAGGCCACGGCTTTTACAGTCCTCCGTGTCCCTTCCTTGCTATCGAACAAAATTGGTTGCATAATGGGACTCCCTGTCTCGAGCTGACAGTCTAGATAAAGCACTACTATACTATACTATACTTTTATCAAATGTTCTTATTCAGCTTTATACTAGTTACAAGTCAGTTCAGTACAATGAGGCTTAATCAAATTATGTTACTTGCTAGTAATTATTTTTTGGATTTCAAAACGTAAAATAGTTGCTGAAGCTGCTCCAGCATTCTGAGAAATCCAAACTTTTACAACTCAGATTGTGGAAGAGTGATGAACTTAAGTCAGACAACCAGAATAATTATGTACGAGTAGATCAAGACATTTATAGTCTCACACGAGTGATGAATGACATGAAATAGCGATGCATCACCCTCTAGATTAAGTCTACACGCTTTCAGACCGAGCCAAGTGCGAAGATATATTACTCATCCTCAAGAGTTTGCATTATAATTCAGGGATGCTCAGTCAGAAAAAATCTTAATGATCAGAAGACTGTTTGAAACGTGCAAAAGACCAGAACCCACTTTGTTAAGCTTTTCCAACATAAATATATACACTCATCTGTGTTCATAAATAAAATGAGAGATAACTCATGCTGTATTTCATCTTTATTCGGAACGAGTATTTAAATTTCAAGTCGTGCTGTGAGAACTTCTCCTAAGTGGATTGGTATTTTCATTATATTGCTGCTTTAATATCCTAATGTACGGGCGGCGGCGAATACAGCTGGTTTGATGGCAGCAAGTATCTCGTAAATTTTATTTGGTTATCAATTTGTCAATAGCTAACTTTATGATCCCTGTTTCAGTCCTAATTGGGCAGTCGCTGTAAAGCAATGCGCTGATCTGTTCCAATGGTGCGGAATATACAGGGTGTCCATAAAGTCCCACCCCAACCCCCGTATCTCAAGAACGGCTGAAAATATAGAAAAACGGAAAAAATATATTCCTTATTTTTTTGGAGGATTAAGTTTCCAAAAAAAAAAAAAAATGCCTACACTGCCCCAGTCAGGCTGGGCACGGACCATCTTTAAATCTTATGTGGAATGGTGTGTCGTGTTACATATTGTTTTAAAGGCCTTATTGAGAAAAGTTCATTGCAATAAATTTCCTGAAACTTACGGTTAATGAGTTATTGGTCAGAACATTGGGATTTTAGCCAGGACGGCCGACCCTGTATCTCGAGAACGGTTTGTCGTAGATCGCTGAAATTTGTTGTAATGAACTTTTCTCACTGAGGCCTTTAAAACAATATGCCACACGACAGACCCATTCTATTTAAGAAATTAAAGTTAGTCCGTGCCCAGCCTTTTGCCGAAACTTAATCCTATAATATCCTATACGGGATTTTGCGTTTTTCTTCTTGAGGTACGGGGGTTCTTGAGATACGGGGGTTCTTGAGATATGGGGGGTGGGGTGGGACTTTATGAACACCTTGTATTAGATATCTACTGTGTGGGATTTTTAGAAGATATCTAATCTGTAGCTAGATTTACAGATTACAACAAATTTCACCACAGTAAATACAGGTAATTTCAAGATAAAACATAAAGGATATGAGTTAAATAGTTTATTGCATATACAATAACTACAAGTATAATGGTATCCAATAATTCTAAGCAGTTATACTTTTGACATAGTTACAGCCATACTCCATTCGCTCATCACTGGGCCTAGAATTCATTCATCAGGTACCTTACATATCCGACGGAAACTGAATCGCACGCAAGCGACACGTAAGTGATAGCGGTAGTGGTCATTGATTGGGCCATTAGCTATTAGACAGGTATGAGTGAGCCATTAAGCAGGCTTTCAGCAATGAGCCGGCTATTAGGACCTAGGAGGTATGTTTTATAAATAGCTATGACAGAATCCGGACCTGCGTGTGCGGACTATACCGTGTGGCTTGTGACTTGGTTCTAATTAACATGGAGGTAAATAGGTAAGCAATTGCTTTATCTTCTGAGTCCATGCACTCAATGACAATGTGAGTGGTGGTGGTGAAATATTACTCAGATTAAAGTCCTTCTGTAATCTTATTTAGTACTGTGTTGTGTAATTTTATTCAAAATCATGAATATGATACATAAATCATAGTATCATATTCATGTACCGATATCGTTAGTACATCATATTAATGTTTGATTTTCCAGCAAGTAATACTAACCTGGTTACTTGTCACCCAAAATAGTCAATTGCTATTATCTCTGCGTGGATATTTGTCAGATTCCTTATTAATGTCTACTTCGGAATTAAGTTTGAAAATCAGCAAAAGTAAGCACTGTTCATGAGTTTTTCTGTGTTTGGATTGGTCTCAAATTTAGTGATATCCTAATCGGTTTTTCTTAATGATAGTAGAGATGAATTTTCTCAATAATGAATATTTTTAATTACAATCACCTCTTAATAGCTTAGAAATATCAAAGATCACAGAACTACTTCAAATTTGAAAACCAACAAATCAGCAGCGGGAAATCATAAAAAGAAGCCCCCTTTGATCCATCATATTAAAAGTAAACTCTGTATTCCTTATCAACTTTGTAAAAAGAGTAACCATTAATTTAGCTTTTAACGGAACAACCTGGTAACACGCAGAGAGATATAATGTCCAAGCCTCAAGTACCTTCGTGTAAATCTAGGAACTATGAAGATATTGTATTAGATAGCTAATCAGTATAAACTGCACAGATAGGCTAGGATTTTTCTACATAATATCAAATACAAACTTCGTATACCAGGAAGTCTAATGTATGTGTATCTCTTTCAGACATCTATGTAGATCTGATGATAATGTTTATGATGCTGCTGACAGCATAGATTAAATGCCGTCGGCTAACATTCAGCACCTCTTTAATTACTCTCATCACCGTGATCTGTAGACTTCCAGGTCCTTATTTTCAAGCTCTCTCGAATATTAAGTGCATTTATCTCTGATGATTTATTAATGCATAAATGCATGCACAAATAATTCTGATTGATGGAGTTTCTTCCGTTCTATCTCTTAACTTCTCTAATTTTCTTGATATTATAAATTATAATTAATGTTTATCGAATTTTCTCTTTCTGTCTTTCTTTTCTCTCTCCTCTCTTCCCTTCCTCTTTGTTTATCTAATAATCATTTTGAAGATTAAAAAGAACTTTGATCTGATCTGATCCTCACTCAAAATTTACAAATTGCTTCACTATTCGTTTAGTATACTTATAGACTATATTCCGTTAAAAAAATCACGATGCTAAAAATATGAACATTGTGTTTTTCGAACACTTAGTATGTAGTAGTATTGCTTTCATAATTCACATAATACATCTACATTTTGTACCTACCAAATACAATATACATTAGGTATACAGTCAGTTAGTACGTCGGTTATTAGTAATTACGCTCACACTGTGAACTCTACCCCAGAGCAGAACAGAAATTTATCATACGTAGTTTAAAGACACTCGTTTTTACCTGAAATAGATTTCCTACTTCATATTCATCTAATATTTCTTCTTCACCTCCTCACATATCACACTTTTAGGGCGAGATTAATAGACAAAATCCGAGATCACAAGCTCGGACTAAAGAATTAGTTTCCCCATTTAAAACTTTATGCAAAATCTAGAATTAATACAACAGAACTGTAACATCTATTAATGGACCCTTAATCTTTTGCAAATACCTACCAGCCACAAAGACCGATATTTTGGGTGAAATAAATGAAAACCTATGAAAAATGTTCTAAAACAAAACATATTCCCCAGGAAATTGTTTCATCTTATCTTAATGGCTCACCCTTCACAATCCCTTGTGGCTAGAACCTTAAACTCAAAGTGTCTTGAAAAAATCATTTTCTCTGAGGCCACAATAGTAATGCACCATAAATTGTTTCCGGCAAAAAACAATTTGAACGAGAAGTTTGGTTCTTATTTTACTTGAAATTGTGTTTGTATTTCTATTTTTGTCCATTCTCTACTCGTAAATGTTTCAAGTTGTTAATTCTGAACGCCGGCAAATAGGAATTTCAACATTGGGTTTGTAGCAATTTGTATCTACAGTTTGTGGGACACATTCAGAAACTGTTTGCAATAAATTCAACAATGACTTATTTACGAGTTTTCCAAGTTTGATTAACATTTGGGACCAGAAACAATGATTCTGTTGCCATTATAGTTTTTTTGCAATGTCCAAAGCATGATGAATGGATTGAATGGTTTCATTTTACTTGAGTTGCTATTTCAAAATGTATAAACCACACTCAGAATATGGATAAGGAAAAGGTCTATGAGATTGCTACTGGGCGTCTAAGGGGATTTACTTGCAAACTTTGTGACTTATCTCCTGTACCATTGCTTTCACAAGTTATATGGCCTCCACCAGAAATGATATAGCTGATATGTAGTTGAGTACATTGTAAAGTCACATACTTACAGTGAGACTGTTATTAATTTATTATTTGTGCGTACTCAAGTAGTGTTGGTAATACAAATTCTTTCATCCTCATTCAAGTTGTAAACTTCCGATTATCCCATCAGATCATCAGCATAGCTTCAAATCAGTCATTCATTTTGTCGCTTCAGATCCACGTCATTCATTTGAGCAAATTCCTGGCAGCGCGGCCTCCTGAGTACCGATATGTCCACAAGCAAATGACATAGAAAGCGTACTTGGCATTCCTTGAATCCGCAGTAATCAGAATTAAGGATATCGTAGACGCAAGCTAGTCTACGGCCGAGAACAGTTTTGTCCTAGAACAGTGATGGATAAAGTGTGACTTGTGATTACTTCCGACATCAGGTCCGTGGAATATTTCGCTCTAGAGACTATTTTAAACCATGGTACTGATTTTTTATCAGGGGCTTTTCATAAATTTTTGAGACTTTCAAATGAGAACTCTTCTTTGCCTTTGAAATTTTAATGGGTAATTAAAAACTGATAAGAGATTCCGGAATTAGAGAGTCCATGAAATGTGTTTGAAAATTCCCCGAACCAAGATTTGGACCTTTGAAAATTTTCTGTGATCTTTCACGCTATTGCTCAGAAAGGTATGTTTGATGTATAAGTATTTAATTATTAAGTTATTATACATCAAAAGAATAGTTACCTACTCCGAACTATAAGATTTAAATAGGTAGCTTTAAGTATTTAAAATTATAAATGATCAAAAATTGTGTTTTTTGTTTCATTTGGAATCAAATTTCACTGATTTCCCATTCTTCTCAGTAATATATTCACTTTGACTATCTCTTAGTTCCACATAATTTGACCCGGGCCGGCCCGCGTTCTCGAAGAGTTTGCCCATCCCTGTCCTAGAATCTAAACCCAGACATCTCTTGAGATGGACTGGACAAGCTGCCATATTGGGGGCCCTTTCCTTTTAACTCAGACTGGAGGTCAGCCCGTTACATTATTCTCAACCACCTCGGATTTTGTTTCAATAAGACAATATTATACTAGAGTACTATTTCAACAATAAGTCACACTAAAGCACTGCCTTGCCCAATGAAATCATTCAAAGTGATGCCTAAGTGTGTCACTTACCATTTTGAGAAGCTAACTTGTATGCCAAATAATGAATGGAATTTTCGGAATTATTTAAAAATTTCATCGTATAATAATTTAATAATGGGTTTGATGGCAGAGATTGCCTCAGGCAATAATCACGCCCTTTGTCAATATTATTCTTGTCAATAAAGAGTTATTATTATTATTATAATAATAATAATGGCTCCAAAACAACTTCGTCAACTCTATGATTCTGCCACTCCTATTTCACATTTTACCACTGACTGGACACCCTTCCTGACACCAACTCTGTTAGGGGCGCCAAAGATTTGTATTCTTACCTTTTGGCCTGACAGAGCTGGTACTCTTAATGTCTCTTAGCGAGACTATAACTATATAAATACCCCAGCACTAAAATATTTTAGACCAATTTGACCATAAAATTTGAAAATCATAAATGACGTTCTTATATTTCACGGGTATTCTTTCTCTATAACATCTTCTCTCCTTCTCCTCTTACTAACCTCGTTCCTCATACTGCTTGAATTTAGAAGTGCATACAAAAATAAAAGAAAGAGAATGCGCTTACTGCTTGAGTTAATTAATTAAATGCCTGCATTTGTAAAGTTCATTAGGAACCTAGGTAGATTAACATTAAAAAGGCAAGCAAAGTATACATAAATATGTATATAGGTATAAGGAAACCTTTTCGTAAGTACCTACTTGCGTGCATTAATTCAGTACAGCTATTAATAACCTTAATTCGCAATTAATTTGCACACTTGAACAATGAGCATAGTTAACAATGAAAAATAGTTAAACGCATTCGTATGAGTCGTGTTTTCACTAAAATACTGTTGGCGTAGTGGGATTCCAAAACTTAGGAAGACAACGTTACGTTACCGCCACGCAAACATGGAATTCAAGAGAATATCGGTTTATATTCCACTTGTTTTGAGTTTCTACTAAAAAATTCTGAGACCAGCATTTAAAAAGAAAGAATTGATGTTCATAAAACAATCTAAAACAGTTTGGCCCCTAAATTAAATAACCCACAACTTTCTGGAAGTAGGTGAACTTTTCCTACTGCATAACTTATTACGAGTTAAAAATCAGTGAATAAATTCTCATATCAACCCTTCGCGTCGCGTCGGTCGGTCGGTCGCACAGGAATATAAGATTAAATTTATAAAAATAGGCAGATTAGTCATGATATAGATGTACTTTCTACACAATAAGCACTGAGCCACTCAGTAAATTTATTTCTAGAAGACGTTAATATTCAGCAGATAAAGATTCTCATTGCTCTGATTATAAAACAAACGAAAACATTATTTGATTGATAGGATAAGCTCGATAAATAACCCCATTATTGCTTTAAATCACGACTTCTAATGAACATTTTCTCTTGATCTCTTTGAAATCAATGTTGGTATGCAATAATTATAAAGATTTGTGAAATACAATTTGATAGGAGAATAGGCAAATAGAGCAAATGATGAAATAATAATATTGGTTATTCAAAGATAACAAAATCTAAGGCGGCTGAGGAGATTGGAATAAATGCTATCCTCCAAAATGGATGAAATTTGTTAGTTCAAACTAATCAAATATTTCAACTTAAAAAGGACATTGGAAAAAAATAGTTTTATAGGTGGAAAACCAAGACTTTTTATTTCTTTTGGATTTTGTCTCAGAAGACGGAAAAACACATACTATAAGCGACTGACATGTCTTTGGATTTTGAATTCACTGAGTGAGAATGAATCAGTCAGTCAAAACAGAAAATTAGTGCATATTTTTTTGTTTTTTTGTGTTAAAGTTACTTTCAACTAACTGCATGGTCATATCATGATGGAGGTTTTACCTTCCATTCGCTGAAAACTCACAAACCAGCTACTCAAATGAACCTCAAATGAGTGAGGCCGGGAATAGCCCATCATGTGGGTTAGAATTTGAATGGACCTAGCCTCGCTGGACGTTTTTCAACTTTAGTGAATGAATAAGAACTGGTGTATTCAATGTGCCATCGCTCTGGCGCGTATTTATTTAGTTTGGAAGGTAAATTAATAACTGCACCAAATGACAGGAGCCGTTCCATTTATTTAGAAATCCAGCATAAACATCAATAATGAAAATCACGGATGAGAAGAAGGTAACAATTAATTCAAGTTTTATCTTAAAGACACTGAAATTTCTAATCAGACATTCAGAAAGGCACGACTTAATGAAACCCAAGACTTCTTGAGAGCTCCATCCTCGGGCAAACTCGTGATGAAACCTTATACAGGAAATACGTACAATATTTATACGTGTCTAAAGTAATCTCTAAGGTAAACTTTTGCTATGAAAATCATGGTCTAAGATTAAAAGAAGGTTATAAAAGTAAAAATCTAATAATGAGAAAATAGTGGATTTATACAATTAACACTATTTCATCAAAAAAATTCTAATTTTCGTGTAACTACTACAATTAAAAATCAAATAAAAAAAATCTGCTTCTTGAATGCTCAACGAGTCCTCTATTGTTTGAAGGTGAGAAGCTAATCCACAGCACAAACAAGGCAGATGTTAAACTTCTCAGTGCTCTTGAAATCTGTGTATCAAAGTTCAAGGAAGGGTACATTGAAACCATTCAACTGACACTTTCAAGAAGTTCACTGTGAATGAAGAAGTTGAACTAAAAGTTTTGGCTGTTTTCAACACTGTTAAGACAGTTTAAGTCTAACAGGTGGAAGGGTCGGTCAACTGTCTTGATAAAGTTCTTGTCATGAATCTGGAAAGTTACAAAGAGTTTATCTATTTGTTTACAAAATTTCTTCTCAAATTATTCATACGGACTTGGAAAATAACCTCACTCGAAGCAAAAAGGTTTTCTATTGAAAAGGTTTACAAGTAGAATAAATAGACTAGAATATTATTTTTAATAAATTAAAAATAAAAAATGGGAGTAAAAATAAGGTACCTACTCGTAAGTTAAATATAAATATTTTAAATACAATAAAAATAAATAAAATCTTAGACAGGAGGACATACAAAATTTCTAAGAAAGGACAAAAAGAGGTAAAAGAGAAAAACGAAGAAAAAGAAAGTTAATTCAATTTTATACCTAACAAATGAGACGACACTGCTTCGCAAAAAACGAGGAAGTCTAAATGCTTAAAATAAATTTTCCTTAGCTAACCGGTACCGGAGGAAAATGAAAAGTTATGTGAAAGAAGGGAAGAAAATAAAAAGAAAAGTTCTTAAAGGCAAGAAAATTTCCCAGAAGAGGACTTACAACAGCCTACAACGCAACATTTTCCAGAACTAAAAGTCAAGACTAAATTTTACGTAGAGAGCACAACATTCCCAACAACTTTTAAAAGTTTGCATAAGAACCCTAGACATACGGGTATAGCAGTGAGTAGGTAGTTACGTACCTACCAAAAAAAGCAAGGTTCAATAAAAATAATATGTACTTAATACTAATTCTACAGTCTTACTTTACGGAGCACAGAGTTGGGATCTTAGTATTAGATAAGCTGGATAGACACAGCTCATAAGATATTTGCTAGTTTTTTTGTTGTTGTTGGAATTTTATTAGTTCACAGAGAGGACCAAAAGTGGGAGAAATAGAGCATCCACCAAACCAGATGCTATGAAAGTGTTTTTATTTACAAATAGCGGTATACTCATTATCCTTTTCATTCAACACACAACTGAAGTGCATTGGCAATCATTGATATGATATTTTATTAAACATAATGCACCTGTTCATTCTATTCAACTTTTCCAGCCCACAAAGGATTTGTTCAAGTCTAGACTGCAGAGGGAAAATAATAGCATTCGCATTCAAGTAAATGCATGGGCCTATCGCATGCAGTGCAAGCGCGGTGCACCCATGTAGTTTGACTCTTCGTAGCTTTCCCTCGCACAAGACGTGACGTCTAGGGGAGACATCAAAACACAGCACCAAGACTCACCTTCCACTTCTTGCAAAATATCTAAGAAATTCGTCAGAGGTGTAATTCGTAAATTACTTGATGCCTCGAGATAAATCTCGTGCTTTGGTCGGAAGTTTTAGATTTTAGACACTTGCTTGAAAATTGCCACGTCGAAATTATTATACCCGATTTTTATCAGAAGAACACTGAACTAACGAATGTACAAGTTCAAGGAGGAGACAATGTATTAAACAGTAAAATATAGTCGAAATCTCTAATATCTGATCGCTTCATACGAAATGACAAAGAAGTTATGCAATGCTCTCCTGCCGTTATTTGTCTTTTCAATCTATGGCTGAGCAATTTAAGGAATTTTCTTTTAAACTTTATGAACGCCAGTTCTTGAGATCACCAACAGATAAAAAGGCAATATATAGGTAAGATGTACTCTACACCCAGGACTCCAGGTGATAGAGAATAACAAGGTAGCGGGGGTTCTCTTTCACACAACCCAAAGGGGATCGAAGGGTCACCATTAGCAGACTGAAAATGCTTTATTATACTAATATACTATGGATATAAAGTGCACAGTAGCATAACTACATCAACTACTTTGATTTTTAGTGCCTTTCAGCATTTCACTTTTCTGAGGTATTATTAGCTGAGAGAGAGGGAGAGAAATAGAGAAGGTAGGAGAAGGGAGAGAGAGAGAGAGGGAGAAAAATAGAAAAAGAAAGGAGAGAGAGAGAAGGTAAGGGCAAAGGAGAGAGAAAGAGAGAAGAAAGGGGAAGGGAGAGAGAGGGAAAAAAAAGAAGGTAAGGGTATTTTACTGCACGTCATAATAATAATTCTAAAATGTCACCTACCTCTATGTCTTTAATAGCCCCCCCCCCTTCTCTCTCTGTACACCTCTTTATCCTTCTCCGTCCTGACAGAAAATTCCAATGTATATATTTTATTTTTTCTGCTACCGTTTATAAATTGCCTAGTTGACCTACAAAATATGTGAATTACGCTGATGGATCTACTATTCCCTCATTCTCCTTTTACCCCTCATTAACTAGAATGTGCAGCAATCATCTCTTTGCTAAGCTCCTAAATCATTTAGGATTTTTAAGCTCCCCAATCATTTACTTTATTTCTAGCTCGGAGTTTCTATTTTCCTCAGATATGATCTCGTCTTTCTTTCATGTTTGCTGCTTCATTTCCGACACACTTTCCGTTTACAATGTTTCTATGTACCAAATGTACCTATGAGTCTCAGAACGAGAAGGAAAAACAGAGAAGGACATCATGGAGTCAGAACAGTGAACTGTCAGAAGGCCATCATGCAGTTTTCTATTCAGCAGACAAAAGACACTTCTACCAAGTCTGTCAGTAGTGTTTCGTCTACTCAGTATGCCAACTTTGTATTTTTTATGTAGGTTTGTAGGTCTTCTGATTCTTCATATATTCTACTTCCCGAGGTATTTTATCAAAATTTATTGAGCTTATTGGAGAAAATCTGAAAATGAACGAGCACATAAAATATGCGGTAGCAAAATCTGAGAGGACCTGCGGGATGCTGTGTGGAATCATGCCAAATGTGAGAGGACCTGACAATTCCAAAAGAAAACTACTGGCGACGGTGGTTTATTCCGCCTTGTTATATGGGGCACCTGTCTGGGGAGACGCAGTAAAATGGAAAAAATACATACACCTTCTGGAAAGAGTACAGCGAAAAATCATGCTGCGGCTCTGCCGGGCATACCGCACATCTGCAACAGCCGCAATCCAAGTTATATCAGGGTCCTTACCTGTGGAATTTATGGTCGAAGAGAGAAAAAGAACATACGAAATTTTTAAACAAGAAGAAAACACAGAAGTTATAGATTCTAAAATTCAAGAACTAAAAGAAGAAATGATGCAAAAGTGGAGAGAAAAATGGCAAGCAGAAAACACCAAGGGAATATGGACAAAAAGGCTTATAAACAATATGGACTGCTGGATAAATAGAAAACACGGAAATGTCTCATATGAGCTATGCCAATTCCTGACCGGCCATGGACATTTTGGAAAATTCCAGTGTAAAATAAAAAAAGTCAGGACTCCAAAGTGCAGATACTGTGAATGCCAAAACGATGACCCCGAACATACTGTCTATGAATGCATCCGATTCACCAGAGAACGTGAAGATTGTTTCAGGAAGATAGGAATGCAGTTAACACCAGAAAATTTTGGATCTGAAGCGAGCAGGACGTGTGAAAAAATGAGCTCCGTGTTAATTTGATTTTCATCAATAATTTATTTTGGTTTTCCTGAAGTGATTAGTGACTATCTGGTTTAAATAATTACTACATCCAGTTATTACCGTGTTAACAGTGATCATAATCATGATTTTAAAGTGTTTTAATAAATAATTAATAAACAAACGTTATCCTAAAACCAATACAAAACAATTAAATTAGATTCTGGACTCGTGGTAAATTAAACTCTAGTGATAATAATCTCGATTACCTAGAAAACCGAAGTTAAATTCGTATTGATTGTAATTCAAGTATTTGTATTAATTGCTTCAATCTGTAAAAATGCCAGTCAGATCCTAATTTTAGTGAATTCTTCAGAGTAATAGTTGTATAACAAGAGAATTTTACTCAATTAGATCGAAATTTTTATACATAATTTGATCACAACAATGATCATAGTGCTATCAACTTTACCCCTAAGTGATTCTAAATTGCATTAATGATAATATAGAAAGAAAGCTTTCATTTCAACATAATTTCATTATTAATATTACAACTCGTTTTCCTTCAAATAAATCCTAAATCCTAAAGAAGTGAGGATCAATCCATCCATTAATTTCCAAATTCAAGGTCGAACAGAAGTGGGCTACGTGCCGGTTTGGAAGTCCCAATCTTCGCAACCTGTAACAACAGCTGTTCCCTGATAGTGATTTACGCGCGTTTTTTGTTTAAAAAACCCTAGGGCTTTTTTGTTGTTGGGGTTTTTAAAACATAATTTGTAGGGTTTTTACAATTTAGGGTTTTTTTTTTTTTTTTTTTCTTTATTTCCCATTGAATATTTACTTTTAAATTTCAAAACTATCAAAACATAATAAATCATTAAAGTAATAAGTGCTTCCGCCTTAATTGAGTGCTGTGTCTTTTCTTCTCTGCATCATCCTGACACATTCTGGATAAGAGATCAAGAAACTGCTGGTACCTGTTTCCTGAGGATTCCAAGTTCAAGTACTTCTGAGTGTTAAAGACCTGAGATTCCATCCCGGTACAGATGTTCCAACTTATAATTATTAAATGTTTTATGTTTTTCTGATTGTCTAATTCTCTTTTGACAAAAAATTGCTGGCCACACACCTAGCATATCTAGAGAACTGTGGGGTTTTTAATTAGTTACCCAAAATCCTATTTATAAGTACGTATATTGTACATCAATATAAATATTATTTTCTCAGCCAGATTAACTAAATTTAATTGCTTTATTTTATATACCTACTGATACATGGTGCATTTCTCAGTATAATAAATAAAAGGATTCCTTTCAATTAAATTAAAATTACAACCCGTTCATTTATATAGGGTTAAAATTTAGAAAACAAAGTGTTTTTCACATATTGTATATTTTTTACCCTTGCATGTTAGTGTTCTTATTTTCTAATTTCATTTATTAATACTATCAAAAACATCCATAAAGAGGTGCACACCCAAAAAAGAGGGAAACCCCCATAAAAGAGATGCACGTACAAGATATATATCTTTATTTAAATTTGAATTTGTTATTATAAAAACAAAAGTGTTACATATTCTACAGCATATCATAAAAAAAAGAATAAAAACATCCTAAAAGCCCAGAAAAGAGGAGAATCCCAAAAAAGAGATGTACTAAGATAACTTTTTAATTTTAATTTAATTTAATTTAAATTTAAATTCATATAAGCTATTATAGAAATTTTCTCCATACTGCTTAAATTATTATCTACATATTAAGCTTTATCTGTTTAAATCATTTTTATGATATTCCTATTCTAGGTTTCATGTGATTTTGCATATACTCTCCACAGATATAGTTAATTAGTTTTCATTTGAGTTCTCTGAGCAAAAATAGTATAAAAAAAAAAAAATTCAAAATGAACACTACCAAGATAATCACCTCCCCACAAGAGCTTATAAATGATAACAATGACAAGATGGCCAAACAAAATATTTTGAACAATGAACTGCTAGAGCGGGTAGAAAACTTGACAGAAAGTGAGATGAAAAATATGACAGATGCAATAGAAAAAGTGAGTAGTGTCATAATAAGTCTTCACCAAAAGATTACAGACTCCAGAAAATGTAGATCGGACATTAAAACCCAGATGGATGAGTTGCAGATCTTAAATGAGACACTTCTAAAAAATACAGTAATTTCAATTTTGGAGGGAAAGAAAACTCAAATGAAAAATCAAATTGTAGATAATAAAGAGAAATAAAACCAACTCATGAAGAAAAAAAGGATAAAATACAAGAAGAGGAGGATAATACTGAAAACAAAAATCATTTTTGTGATAGGTGTAAAGTAATAATCAAAAAAGAAGGAGATGACAAGAAAATCATAATAGAAAAAATAAAGGTAGCTTCAAGCCTGAATGAAGCGGAGTGCCGAGAGCTCGTCCAAAAGAAATGGCCTCAGGAGGCGTATGTCAAAACCAAAGTGGTCGTGGGGAACCCATTAAACACCAAATGTGAAGAACTCATTGTATTCTATGAAAACACAAAGGAAGAATCAAATCTACTAAAACTTATCAAAGAGAAATTCACAGAGGCAGAGGAAGTTTTAGAAGAGGAGAAAGAGGAGGGGGAAATACCTTTTTTGGAGAATATAGTAAATACTAGAAAAGGCTCAAGGAAAACAAGAATTTATTTCTCCAAAGTGATCAATGATAGTGACATCAGGAAGAATTTAACAGCATTTAAAAATAAAAAAGATAGAGATAACAAAAAAAATATTGCTATTGCAGTAACAACTCACAATTATAGGAAATTGGCAAGAAAATACCTTGAACTAGATTTCACGGAAATACAAGAAGGCGGGATTGAGTTTTATGTACCCAGAGGAGAGTTTGAAAAAAAGGAGAAAACTAGACCTGAAGCGGTAATAATTGGGACGGATGCCACTACATATGCCTCCACTCTCCGACAAATAAGAGCTACGGTGAACCCTGATGAAATAGGAATTAGTATAAAAACAGTAAAGGCAACGAAAGACATGCGTATGATAGTGGTAACAGAAGAAGGTAAAGCAAAAGCCCTACAGAAAGAGATTGCAACAAAAATACAAGGGGTAGACATAAAACTATCCAGTGGTGAAACCAAAACACACCTAGTCATATTAGATATTGACGCATCAATGAACGACCAGGAAGTAGAGGATAAAATTAGAGAACAAACCAAGGTTAATGATGCAGAGCTGAAATCTATGAGGATGGGAACCAGAGGTACTCAGACAGCAAATGTCAGTATGCCATCAAGCTCAGCTGAAAAACTGATTCAAGAGGGAACAATAAAAATTGGTTGGACATTATGCAGGGTAAAACTAAAAATTGATATAATTAGGTGTTACAACTGTCTAAAATTAGGTCACCACTCAGATTTATGTAGAGAGAACAAAACTGAGAGAAAGTGCCTAAATTGTGCAGAGGTGGGCCACTTGGTCAAAAATTGTACAAATACAAGTTATTGTACTACTTGTAACTCAAAGGGTCATAGAAATGACTCAAATAGATGCCCAACATACAGAAGAAAAGTACAGGAAACTACTTCAAAAGTGTTACACAGAAGATATCACAAAGAAGAGAAAACTGTAGAACAAGACCGGGTTGAAAATATGGTAGTAGAGGTGAATTTATGAAAATTAATATGATCAAGATTCTACAAATAAATCTAGATAGATCAGTGACGGCCCATGACCTGGTGGATAAAACAGTTTTGGATAAACAAATTGATATTGTGTTAATCAGCGAGCCAAACAAAAACCATATCATGAAGGGAGGATGGTTTATGGACAAAAATAGGGATTCAGCTATTAAAGTGTACAGTAAGAAAATAAAGATATATGATGCTGGTAGTGGTAATGGTTTTGTGTGGGTGGCAGTTGGGGAATTACAAATCTTTAGTGTATATATCTCTCCAAATGTACCCCTCAATAGCTTTATCAATTTTCTAGAAGGTCTCAAAGTGGCACTAATAAATTCTAAATACAAAAAAGTCATAATAGGAGGTGACATGAATGCAAAATCTTTTTCATGGGGTTCAACAAGAGAAGATGACAGAGGATCAACACTAGCAGAATGGAGTTTAGAGATGAGAATGGAGATTGTCAACAATGGAGATACCCCCACATTTGTAAGAGGAGAGTACAGTTCCGTGATAGATGTTACACTTTCTTCACGGAATATGTACAGTAAGATTGTAAATTGGAAAGTAACAGATGAAGAAAATATGAGTGATCACTAATACATATTTTATGACATATTAGAAAGTAACCCCGTGGGTAATGCAAAAAACCATAAAATCAAGTGGAAATACAACGAAAAGAGGAAAGAAAGATATCAGGAAGAGATAAAAAAGAAATTAAATGAAGAATGTACCGACCCCGAACAATGCATCAAAACAATACAAGAGGTGTGTGAAAATATCTTCAAAAAAGGAAATGGAAATGGAAAGACATCTGTATATTGGTGGAACAATGAAATTGCCGAGAAGAGGAAAGAATGTCATACTCAAAGGAGAAAGATGACCAGGATGAATAAACAGAGAAACACAACAGAAGAAGAAAAGAAAACAACAAGAGACATACTATGCGGTGAAAAGAGACTTGAGAGAGAAAATAAACATAGCAAAGAAAAATAAATGGGCAGACATCTGTGATGAACTAAATAAGGATATATGGGGAAATGGATACAGGATAGTATGCAAAAAATTCAAACTCCTACCAATACTAACATTAAGACCAGAAGAAAAAATTAAAATTGTTAAAGAATTATTTCCAGAAAATGAAAAAGAAATTTGGAACAGAGAAGTCATTCAAGAGGAAGATATACCTTTATTTACTCTAGATGAACTAATTGGAGCCTTCCATAACATAAAGAACAAGAAAGCACCAGGTTCAGATGGACTGAGCGGAGAAGTAATTAAAATTTTCTTTGAAGTCGCACCAAACTTCTGTCTCAAAATGTTCAACAATCTTCTGGTTGCTGGAAAGTTCCCAAAAATATGGAAGACCGCAAAACTGGTTCTACTAGAAAAAGGCAAGAAAGAAGGAACCGATAAAATGGCGTACAGACCAATTTGCCTACTAAACGTGATGGGGAAAACTTTTGAGTACCTACTGAAAATTAGAATGATAAGTGAAATTGAAGAAAAAGGGGACCTATCAGAAAACCAACACGGATTTAGAGCAGGAATGTCTACACTAGGGGCGATGGAGCAAGTTGTAGGGTTAGCGGAGCAAGCAAAAAAAGAAGGGAAAGTTTGTGCAATGACACTTCTGGATGTAAAGAATGCCTTCAATAGCATCCCATGGAAAGGAATAATGGAAGAATTAAGAAGAAAAGGCATATCAAAATACTTAACAAACATGATGGCCAGCTACCTAGAAGACAGAACATTGATGGTGGACGAAGAACTACCGATGGAACTATCTTGTGGAGTTCCACAAGGGTCGGTCTTATCACCTCTATTATGGAACATATATTACGACCCGCTACTGAAAATGGATATACCAACAGAGTCCAAAATCGTTGCTTACGCGGACGATGTTGCAGTTGTGACAAATGGAACAAACAAGGAAAATCTGGAAAAAAACAATAAACAGAACTGTGAAAAAAATAATCAATTGGATGAATGAACATAAGTTGGAAATAGCTGCACATAAAACCGAAGTGGTCCTGTTAATAAGCAAAAGAACATGTAATGAAATAGTTGTGAAAGTTGACCAAGTACGGGTGAGATCAAAGAATTCAGCAAAATATTTAGGAGTGTATTTAGGAAAAAATCTATCAATGGCCGAACATACCAGAAAAGCGGTAGAAAAGGCAGGGAAGACGGCCGCAAACCTGGCTCGTCTCATGCCAAACATTAAAGGGCCAGATAACGAAAAAAGAAACATCTTGGCATCAGTGGTCTACTCCACACTCCTGTACGGTGCTCCTATTTGGGGAAAAATAACACGTTGGAAAAAATATGTAAACATGCTAGAAAAAGTTCAAAGGAGAGTTATGCTACGGCTTGCAAGAGCATACAGAACAAGTGCAACAGTGGCTCTCCAAGTTATAACTAGCTCGTTGCCTATTGAGTACATGGTAGAGGAGAAGATCAAAATATACGAGATGAAGAAGAGAAAGAAGAAGGTAGGGGAAGAAGAAGAAGATGATAGTGAAAATGAAGAGGAAATATTGAGACAAGAGTCAACCGAAATAGAAACAAGTGAAGAGGATGTCAGACAAGAAATGATTGAAAAATGGAAACTGAAATGGCAGAATGAAGTGAACAAAGGCCAATGGACGAAAAAAACTTATTCCTGACATAGAAGAATGGATAAATAGGAAACACGGTAAACTTACCTATGAAACCAGCCAATTTCTCACCGGACATGGAAGCTTTGGTAGCTATCTGTACAAAATTAAAAAAGTAAGAAACGAGACTTGTATGTACTGTGAAAATCCCAAGGATAACCCCGAACATGCTATTTTCCAATGTCCAAGGTTTCTGGAACAAAGGACAACATGCATGCAACTAACAAATAGGACTCTAACACCGGGAAACATAATAAGAGTAATGCTGGAAAATGAAAACAACTGGAACGCAATAGAAAAAATGTTAAAAGAAATAATGAGAATAAAACAGAATGATGGTAATAAGGAAGGAAGCAGGTCTCTAAATTAGGAGTTTATCATCTCGTACCCTGAAGTAATGTTATGCAACAGTTCCAGGGTACTGAGATTAGAAAGAGAGGAGGATGTTTAGTGGGTATGGCACATCGTTTTCAGTGCCTAAACCTCACACTGTCCACCAGAGCCAGAGATGGTCCTGGTGTTCGTCTTGAATTGCAAGAAGATTGACCTCCTCTCTAAAAAAAAAAAAAAAAAAAAAAAAAAAAAAAAAAAACACCAGAAAATACAATCGAAAAAATGCTAGAAAATGAAGAAAACTGGAACCATATAGAAGGAACAATAAAGAAAATTCTAAATGTAAAGGCTTCAGACGAGAGACGGGCCCAAAATTAGAGGCCTAACATCTGTATCCTGAAGTAATGTTATGTAACGGTTCCGGGGTACAGATGTTAGAGGAAGAGGTGGTTTTAGTGGGTGAGAATGCACTGTTATCAGCACAAATAAATCCCACACTGTTCACCACCAAACTGGGGGTGTTCGTCTTTAAAAGATTTCCTCCTCTTCTTAAAAAAAAAAAAAAAAAAAAAAAAATTATAGGTTATACAATAGAAAGCCTTATTATATATATATACATATTATACATAATATGTACTGTCTCTTTAAGATCGAGAGAGTCCGTGCTCTTGGCTTCGGGTTGGAATGGATTCTCTTTCATTTAATCAACTATCTACATAGGTACTATAGATCTATCTACTTATTTTTTATTAGATAATAGTGGTGCATGTCAGCACCTATGGTCATACACACCAGTACTGAATTACTAATATGTTTCTGCTGTAACCGGCTTTGAGTTTTGGCTGGTACATATTATAATACCTGTGCGCAATCCTTACCCCGCCATTCCTCTCCTCCTACAGCACTGGTCAGGAGACCAGAGTTCAGTGGAGCGCTCTGCCAGGTCTGTAAATCAGACGGCACTCCAGAGAAACCATCGCCGCAACCCAGGCCAATAAAATATACTATTTGTTCTGCCTTGTACTTCTGTCCTGCAAAACTAACTGACCAAGATATCTCTCTCTTTCTCCCTCTCTCTCATCTATCAATCTATCTACATATTTACATATCTCTCTCGCTGATTTGTGTTTTGCTTTTAAGATTCATCTGAACATCAAAGTGGTTTCTGTGATAGGAGTCTCTCATTCTTCTCAAGGTGTAAATTGCTCCACCCCGACTGAATGATGGCTTGTGAATAATTATCTGACGAGAGTGTGGATATGTTTATGTGACAGCAAAAACTACACCTAATATAAATAAATAAAACCTGAAATTTTATACAGGACAGATCCTTGAAATATACATATATATGTACTTTAAATGTTTGTGCAATTGTGCATACGCAGGGATTGGATAGTTAAATATACTAGAGATATAGTTAGATTAGAATTTAATTTAATACATTTTTTTTTATTTTAAGTTTAGCATAGAAGTCATTGAAAAACGATTTACCCATGTGATTGCAATGCTCTGGCAACAAGACCAATGTAGGATTATCCAGGTTGAATCAACGGTTTTAGGCACATATTGAATAGAAGTGAACACATTTGTGACTGCATAGAAGCAACTGCACAAGTCTACATTATCAACAGCATCAATCACTCACAGCTCTAGGAATTTTTCGCATCATAATTTGTATCCTATCACATCAATCATCTTGGTACTAATTATTTTTAATATGCATCTTATGAAAGTTATTTCTGTACAGAAAAAAGTTTCATATCTGAGTATTTGTGTAGAAATTATGACGTCAACGCGTGCAGTACAGAACAAGGACAAGTGTCCGTAGAAGACAATTCGATCAAAATAGAAATAGAAATCTTCGCTATGTCTATCTTACTGGATCCTAATGTTTTCTCAGCCAATCATCTCTCTTCTATACAGGGTGGACAAATGATGAGTATGTACTTTTTAAGCGTCCATAAAAAGTATTCGTAAAATTATTTACTCGTTTGAGGATGTGTATTGTTAGAGAATTTGAGATTTCTAGAAGAGATTCTATAAGTATAAGACTCTAGAATTGAACCATAATTCTGAATTGCAATGCTTTCAGGTAAGATCATTACCTACATGTTGGAAATTTCTATACATTCAAAGGACAATACATTTATCTAGTGACCATAGAATAGATAGGCTAGGTACATGCACATTTAAAAGTAGAGGACTTGAAGAATTAGTTCAAATTCTGATGTTAATTCCTCTTTACAATTATTTTGATTGAACATGGTACCATGTAAAATATAATAAAACAAAGTTTAATTCTACCAAAAGCATTTTTGAACTGATATGATTCAGGGTGTAATTATTACATCATAAATGAAACACCTACAATCTGCATGGACAAAATTTCTCAATAAATAATATACATTACAACAGAATAGGTCTTGTACCTTCTGAATGTAGATCACGAAATTTGCATCATACTGTTCGTATGAGTTTGGAAACTGGAAGAATAGTAAGGACTATGGTCCAAAATCATCAGTCATTTAAGTGTTTCTGAAAAATTAATTTTTGAAGTTAAAAAATCGAAGTCACCAAACTGCAATTTCACGTCCGTGTGTTAAAACTTCTTCTATTTCACCTGTTTCATTTAGTCTCTCACTTTCATACATTTCGTCGCTAACTTCACCACCACACAAAACTCACAACAGTTGTTTTTGTCAACTTTTCTACCACAAGCCACAAAATATTTATTAATCAAAGCTATTCGATGCCGGGGGGCAAGGCAGTTTTTATTCTCTTTGTCCACAGGTCTTGGAACAGATCTACTGTTAGCAATACGACTTCTTTTTACATTGGTCACATCTTGGAGATCTCGAATATCTACTTTCTACGGATCGTTTTCCTTTTATAGATATCGAGCTACAATGAAGAGAGTTTTGTGTCTTTATCTTTGTCTTTCGCTATTGGTTTATTGTCTCTCTCTCTCTCATTTGTTCGGTGCGTGGACTTTCAAGCGCTCGGACAATCATGTTACCAATCTGTTTCTCCAGTGGAGGAATTTGTTAATCTAATTTGCTATAAACTTTTTCTTTCTTCTTCTCTTTCTATCTCTTTATTTTTGTCCTCTTTCTTATCCTCTTCTAGGTATCTGTTTTCAAAACGATTGTCATCATGTCCAACATAGCTACGAGTATGGCAGTGCTTACAATGATGATACATTTACATAAAAAGTATTATTCCTAATCAAAATGGTAGGTCCTAACAAATAACAGAATTTTATTTGACGTCCACAAACTTATCGATAGCTTTCAATAGGTACAACATCATGTTATTATTAAACATGTTGGATCAAGTTTTATTTACAATAAAGTAGGTACATAGAATATTTACATAGAATTGAAATAAAACAAAACTTGATCAAGGGCGGTGCTAATGCCAACGGCATTCTCTTCCTGTTCATGTTCAGTTTCTGTGTAAGTTAACACATCTGACACCTCATGGGCCGAATAATTGTTATAGTAACAACAAATATAAGTCCCTCAAGTTGGAGTTTCAACCAATCACAGCGCACTAAAGTCCAACTTGAAGGCTTTATTATTCGACCCTATGTGTTAGTAAAAATTATGGGTAATAAATACATACTTGGTGTGCGTTTGACATTTTTCAATGGAAAAATTTTCAAGGGCCCTAGGTGAATACATTACGTTACTCGATGTAAGTAGATTATCTAGAACGATAAGGTTTGTGCTGCAGTATAAGTTTAGTGAGGAACCTTTGTTTAGTATCCGACTCTTGCTTGCGTGAGAATAAATTTGAAATCAATAGTCAATAGAGAGTACAGCATTAAGCAAATAATAAGTTGGAAACATGTCCCGAGGACATTCTCGGCAATATCTTACTACATTATGGTATGTATTTACAAGTAATTAATTTATGAATGTCACTACAATAATTTGAGTTTGTGACCACATAATAATAAGAATCTGAGGGTTACGTGGTAGAAAATGCTTTGAGCATTAAGTTCTTAAACTTGATTGAATCAGAAAAGCAAGAAAAATGAAGAATGTTGGAACCATGTTGAAAAGCTCTGTCTAGTTATTGTACATCAAGCATCAAGGACACCCAGTATAAGTACGACCTATAAAATAATAAATTAGGAGCAATATTTCTCTCCTCGTGTTCCCAATTCCATTCTCTTCCTCCCCTGTTCTCCCTCCTATTCTTTGTCCCTTGCTTCCTACCTTCTCTCTTTATTTTATTAAATTTTTATCATGCTTTTGTCGTGCATTTGATTCTTTGGCAACAATTCAAATAATATTCTTCCTCTCCTTTCATTTTGTCTTCGTCTCCTCGGTCTCTCTTGCTATCTCTCCTTCCTTTCTTTGTTCCTCCTCTCGTGAATTTCCTGTTAAGTTTTCCTTCTCATTAATATACCTTATTGGAAAGGAAGAGAGGAGGCAACCCTTTCTAGGTTAAGTGCATTGTCTACTATAATCCCCCAAAAAACACTTCGTGTAAAAATAGTCGTCAAGTGTTGGAATAGTTAAAAAGAACTGATATCAAAAACGTCAATTTTCTATGTTTCAAGGAATTATTTTCACGTAATTAGTCACACAACAAAATAATACTCTTGAAAGAACCATGTTGTATAGTTACAGAACCACGTCCTTGAATACTGCATACTGTTTTGTTCTGAAATTGATGTGTAGTAATCTGCTAACAAAACAGTGTGCAGTAGTCAAGGACGTGGTTCTGTAACTATACAACATGGTTCTTTCAAGAGTATTTTTTGTTGTGTGACTAATTACGTGAAAATAATTCCTTGAAACATAGAAAATTGACGTTTTTGATATCAGTTCTTTTTAACTATTCCAACACTTGACGACTATTTTTACACGAAGTGTTTTTTGGGGGATATCACTACTTTTTGATTTAATTGATTTTCCTAAATCAGTGATGCAAAAAGGGCGTAATTCGACTTACACCCTTTTTCCATCAAGCCCCGCAAACAAAAAAGAAACTTTAGAAAGATGCTGAGAGAAAATTTTATAGTACTTTCTGAAGAGAGGAGAAATCTTGAGATAACAAGTGTGATCCTTTCAGTGACACTAGATAGCGCTCAGCACTTTTGTTGATCTTTTCAAATTTTGAATCCCACTGCTAGATTCACTAAGAGAAAAGTACCCCGTTTCAGTATTGTTGGCAATAATTAGAGATGGGTGATACCGAGTATTTCATAGAACCGGTACTTCAGTAATCGATTACATAAAAGTACCAAGTATTTACCCAGGTTCTTTTGTACTTGGTTTTTGAGATTCTGCGAGCGGATGTAAATGGAATAGTGGATTCGAGTAATTACTCAAGAACCAAGAACAAAAGCACCGTTTCTTTCATCATTCAGTACACGAACTAAATCTCACAAAATTGCATTCTGAACTTGTACAGGAGATAAATCTCGGTTCACAAAATTTGTTAGGTGTTTTGGTTTTAAATCTATATATATAAATGCGAAAGTTAACACTCACTCACGTGACAGTCACTCACTCATTCATCTCGATTTCTCAGCACTGGTAAGTCCTAGGAAGCTGAAATTATGCATGTAGGTCACTTTTAGGTCTTTAATGCACAATAAGAAAGGATTTTGAAATATTCCCACTGGGGCGCCCGCCACGGGGGAAAAAAGGCGCATTTGCATGAAAAATTGCGCTCTTTCATCTTTTTACCTTTTCATCACTGTTTCTACCGGTTTTCTGGTGACTGAAAATTAATATATAGCTTCTTTCTATATTAAAGATGTGCAATAAGAAAGGTTTTCATAAAATTCTAACTGCGGTGCCAGCCCCGCTCAAAAGGGCGAGTCCTGAAAATTGGAAGGGCGCCACAATTTCTTTTACGTTCTTAGACTTAAATGACATTTTTTCTCGAAATTTATCGCACCGACCTTTCAATTCAAAGCCAGAAAGTTTTAGGCAAGGGTTTAAGCTTTCAATTGACATATCGATCGCGAATTTCTGATGAGCCGTTCTTGAGCTACGCCAGGTAAGGTAAAAAAAATGGATGGGTAACACGTAAAATATTGTGACCTAATTGACATTTTTTTTTTTTTTTTTTTTTTTTTTTTAAATTTGAAGTGACGACATATCAACTCAAAGTGAGAAAGTTTTAGGCAAGAGTCTGAGCTTTCCTTTGACATATCGATCGCAAAATTCTGATGAGCCCTTCTTGAGCTATGCCGGGTAAGGACAATAAATGGATTGTGACACACTTTTTTTCTCATATTTTTACTTTTCTGTGCGGTGTGGTGTGAATGTGGTATGTGTGTGTTGTGTGTGTGTGTGATTTGTGTGTGGTGTGTGTGTTGTGTGTGGTGGTGTGGTGTGTTTTGTGTGTGTGATGGGCTGGCGAAGCGGCGGGTGTAAACCGCTAGTGTTTCAATAAATTAGAAGTTCCATTTCCTAGTTTAAAAACTGAGTTACATAATCTACACTTCCCTAAACCGTCCGATTGATTGAAACTGTGTTTCTTACTATGGCTTTAAGGAATGATGACCCATATATTTACCTAACTTCAAGTTCCTAAACATTAAAGTTAAGTCACAACTACTCAAAGTCGCTTTACTAAATCTACGCTGAAACCGGGACTTGAACCACCGACCTCTAGGTTACAAGTCCACTGCCTTATCGATCAAGCTACTGAGGTCAGTAAGTTGCTAAACATGGTGTCATTTCAGCATAATCAGTATAAATAGAAAAAGTAAGAAATTGTTCTAGATATACACTTTTATTATTATTATGTGACCTGGTTGCAGGGTATCCAATGAAACCCTTACAATTACACTGTGACCTAATTAGATCTATTGTTACTAGTTGATTCTATTTGGTTTTAACGTCCTGACTGAGATAGTCAGGACGGGGGTTTTACCCTCCATTCGCTGGGAATCGTACCAGCTACCCATATTAACCTCACCCAGCCTGTGTAGGGCCGGAAATGCCAGCCTCACGTGTTTGAATGAAACAGAATTTTTGTCGAAAAGTCTGCCCCAACCGAGAGTTGAACTCGCGAACTCTGGACTACGGGTAGTAGTCACAACCATTAAGCCACGGAGGCTGGCTAGATATACATTTAATAATTATTAATAATAGGCAAACATGTATCCATGAAACATACCCTGAAAATTTCAGCTCGATTGGACAAAATATGCAACTTGTATCACGTTACATACATGTAGACTGATAGTTAGATTGTGACATATCAATGTTGATCAAGTTAAACTCTTAAACCATACTCACTTCATTCGAAACGGTCGTAGGAGGTTGACCCAAACTAGTAACTACTGTTTTTTTTCTCACGAGATATAACAGAAAACCGGCCATCCAAAGTACAGAGTAAAAAATTCTACCTAGCCGGGATTCGAACCCAGGTCACCTTGCAAACTTTGTGTTTTACCTACACCAGTCGACGACCACAGAGACTGCTCAATACGTAATATTTTATTATATTTATTTATTTTATTATATTTGATCTTACTGGCCAATATTTTATACACTTCTCATAATATAGACCTAGTTTACCTCTTGATGTAGAAATCTTTGAATGAAGTTATAAAACGTTATTATTTCACCTAACATTAATTGGTCTGTTGGCAGCTTGGATGAGGCAAAGACGATTAAATCACACCCTTATTTTAAGTTCTATGTGAGGCGAAGTTTTTTTTGTTACTCTCATAATTAATATAAAATCAGTTTTTTCTTTTTATGTCTCACACTGTCGCTGATTTTTCTAAAAATTTATTTACATCGTAGTATAATTTTGCGTAATTAGACCTTTAGTAAGAACCTTCAGTCATCCACGTGGGATAATTAGGCGTGGCTCCAGGGTTCATTATAGATATTCCTTTAGAGAGCTTTAAATTCTTTTCTACTTGCTTCAACCATCTGAAATTAAGTGATCTCATTCCCTTTGACTAGGCCTTTCTAAAAACACCAAAAATACATCTCTAGGATAACAATGGATGGCTCTGGGCTCCATAATAAGTATTCCTTTCGAAGGCTATAACTCAAGTTTGGTCCAGTGTAATACTTTGGTTATATTTTTATATTTTTTCCTATGATAAGTCCTTTCAAAAAAATACCACAATCGCAGCTCCAAGATAACCAGGGGCGGCTCTGTGCAACTATCCGCTTTTATTTTAGAAGGCTATATCTCTTATCCTATAAAAAATAAATACTTGAAACTATAAAAGGTATGCAGAAATAAAAATTCCCTATCCAAAAATGTAGCTCACGTCTTTCCACGATAAGCACACGTTGCTGTACCCTTGACAGAAAATTGGTCTGAAAAAAAAAACCCGTATGAATAATTTCATGAAATTCAAGATTTTACGCGTGGCCAGAAAACGACTTTAACTGTACGTAGGAACCTCGCGCTTTCGTGAAACACAATCTATTTTTGCGTCTCATTACGAATTTGAAATAAAAATTGATAAAAGTTAGCGGGAAGTGGGCGAAAACAATAAAACAAAATACATATAAACTCTGTTTCGTGTTAATATAGGCCGGTTGGCTGGCGCTACTTGACGAGCGCTCGCCTACCGGCGAGCTTGATAGAGCACACTGACGCGTCGCGTCGTGGGACTTGACTATAGTCACAGCTTTAGCCCGAGTCTGTATTATTTGTTGTATGTACGCCATGCCGCCGACGCGAGTATGATAATGTACTAAATTTTCATCAAGTTATCCCTCTTTCTTTTTATTTTCGCTCTCTTCTTTCTCGTTTTTTATCGCTCTCTCTCTCTCCCTCCTCTCTGTCTTTATTGCTTTCTCTTTTACTTTTTCCTTTTATAAACATATTTTCATAATAAGGCATTTGCCGTGCGCTGATGGACTTACTAACGCATGCACTGCCTACTCTTATTCAATCTAAGATATTTGCTGTTCATTGTTCAATCTAACACAACCTGTCTCAAGGTAGTTTTCACCGTTCATAAATAGGGCACTCGCCCGGGTTTACAAGGCCGGTACCTGTGTCCTCAATAGATTGCACATTGTGTCTCCATCGGATATATCACTCGCCTTGAGCGGTCGGATTTCCCACCCGAGCTAGTCTAGTGACATTCATGCAAATGCCACGGCTCCAGGGCTGCATAAATTTTCATTAGTCGCGGGCCATAGTGAACGAGTACCTTTGTTACGAGGACAATAGTTTGGACAGCTACTTAAGAGCGCAGGAAGTGTGACACCAGCACACTAGTGACATTAGACTGCATAATTATCCGCTGGCTTTCAATTATGTTCGAAATACGTAACTAGGGAAGTAAAAACCTTCCTAACTATTTTCTTACAAGGTATGACCTACAAGCTACAAGAACCTACTTATTCGTGGGGATCGCACATTGTGAAATCACATTATACAGTACAGTAGAGTGGTAAATAAGTCCCTACTACAGGATTCACACACACTTAGCATTTAACTAGGTCTATAATTTATACCGAAATTATAGAATTAAGATACAGTTACTCCTTCAACTATTTGTAGTGTGTCCCTTATTTGGGCACGCAGATCTTCAATGTAATGAGATCCGTCAGAGTGGATCTAAGGAGATCACGATCCTTGACGCTAGTTCAAAGCTCAGCCTGTCTCGGGAACATAAAATAAATATGCTAGTCATATCCATATCTCACAGACAAGACTCTTCGCTCCTAGGCTGATCTGAGTACCAGACACACAACTCAAAATCAAGTTTTCAAAACTCGTCAAAAAATTGAAAATGTTTCTACAAAATCTATAACCTCAATTTTAAACATTTGTTAACATCTTCACCGTATCTGATTGACATCTCTTATGGTGATTGATACAGTAGTCCTGTACTATGTTGTACAATGTACATTTCTAAAATATCAAGAAAACTTTTTTTGTGACGAAACACACAGTGTACCTAACCTAGAATATCTCAGGTAGCCGACCTACGTGGCTCAGTGATCAAGAGCAGGGGTTGCTGACCCGCATGTTGCGGGTTCGAATCCCGGCCGGAGTGGAAAATTCTGACCGACTTTTTCCGTTTCCGGAATGGCATGGATGCAAAGATAGAGTGTTCTGAAGTAATACGAAAGCGGTTCCAGGGCACAAATACTTTTTAAAAAAGCATAGCTCAGGTTACTCGTTATAATAGACAATCTACAACACAGAGGTGCAAAAGCATGCGCGGATATAGGGGGGGGCACGGGGGCACGTGCCCCCCCAGATTTTTTCGGTAAGCGGTGTTTCTCAAATTTCATTATACCTAATCCCGTAAAAAAATCTTCATGAGTTAGGGGGGCACGGGCCCCAAAATAATTCCCAATTCTAAGACTAATCCCGTAAAAAAAGATCTCAATGAGTTAGGGGGGCACGGGCCCCAAAATAATTCCCAATTCTAAGACTAATCCCGTAAAAAAAAGATCTCAATGAGTTAGGGGGGCACGGGCCCCAAAATAATTCCCAATTCTAAGACTAATCCCGTAAAAAAAAGATCTGAATAAGTTTAATGGTGCACGGGCCTCAAAATAATTCCCAATTCTAAAAGACTAATCCCGTAAAAAAAATCTCAATAAATTAGGGGTGCACGGGACCCAAAATAATTTACAATTCAAAGACCAATAAGAGCCAGCGTCGATGGCATGTTGAATACACCGGTTCCCTTCAGAACACCGAAGTTAAGCGACATCCAGCGAGGTTAAGACTTGGATGGGTGACCATTCAAATTCTAATTCTCGTGACGCTGGCTTTTCCCGGCCCCACTCAGGCTGGGTGAGGTCAATGTGAGTAGCAGGTTTGTGAGTTTCCTGCGAATGGAGGGTAAAACCCCCGTCGTGATATGACCATGGCAGTTGAAAGCGACGTTAAACCCCACTTCAAAAAAAAAAAAAAAAAAAAAGACCAATAAGAAATTTAATAACTAAATAATAAAGTTGTCAAATCCACACAGATTGTCCGAGAAACCTGAAATTTTACCTATAGGTCCATTTGGATCAGGGAATATATCTCTAGGGTTCAGCTAAACGGGGTAAGGACAAAAAATGGATGGGTGACACAAAAAAATCACATTTTTCCACCGAAATGACATTTTTCCTCTCAAAATTTGTCGTGACGACGCCACGCCGGCGGCGTATCAACTCAAAAATAGAAAGTTTTAAGGAAGGGTTCAAGTTTTCATTTGAGATATCAATCACGAAATTCTGATGACCCGTTCTTGAGCTAATTCTGATGACCCGTTCTTGAGTAAGAACATAAAATGGATGGGTAAACAAAAGTATTTACGTTTTTTGACCTGGCTGATGAGCAATTCTTGAGCTCCATTAAGGACAAGAAGTGGATGTGTGACACGAAAAATATTGGCATTTGCGTGTGTCTGTGTGTGTGTGTGTTTGGGTGTGTGTGTGTGTGTGTGGTGTGTGTGTGTGTGTGGTGTGTGTGTGGTGTGTGTGTGTGTGGTGTGTGTGGTGGGTGTGTGGTGGGTGCGTAGTGTGTGTGTGGTGGTGGTGGTGTGTAGTGTGGTGTGGTGTGGTGTGGTGTTGTATGTGTGTGTTGTGTGACTGTGTGTGTGTTGTGTGACTGTGTGTGTGGTGTGAGTGTGTGTGTGGTGTTTGTGTGTGTATGTGTGGTGTGTGTGTGGTGGGTGCGTGGTGTGTGGTGTGGTGTGGTGGGTGGGTGTGTGATAGGCTTGCGAAGCGGCGGGTGTAACCCGCGAGTTTGGTATATTGTGCGATTGTGCCCCCCCAGTACAAGAGGGCTATATCCGCGCATGTGCAAAAGTAAGGAAATTGAATATCTTTTCTTCATAATATGTATTGTACATATATATTTTTCCCACAAATCAGATTTTAAGTGCTCGAAATATTTGACCACAGTGCACTGAAGAGCTTAAGTTCCTATCTACAAACCTAATCATACGAAAATTATGCGGCAAAACTGTTATAGTTCTATAGACAGAATCTGCATAACTTATTGTCAAAGCTTGGTGAACTCGAAGTGCTCAGCATAACAATATTGAGGCAAGTACATAACATAGGCACTTCCCTTGAGGGCATGCAAATCCTAGGAAGAATACACCAGCGGTGTTAGTTCACGGGAGGTTTTGAATCTCTAACTATGCGTTTTTTTCTGGAATGGGGGTATAAAAACAGGCACACTAGCCTCAAGAAATAGCTAACTCAGCAGTTAATATCCAATGGGAAATTTTTGTTGGTTATTATTTGAAAACTTTGTAGAAAATTGTTTCAATTTTATTTGACTCTTTAGAAGTTTTCAATGACACAAAGCAAAGGTAACCAAAAGAAAATTTGAGCACAAGTGTTACTCACATCTCAATATTTATACATGGATACTTGAATAATACCTACAATAGCAAAATTATATACAGAAATAAATTCTGAATAAAAAATTCGTTTACTTTTTTATGGTTTTCATAACTCCTAACGGGAATTTCTGCTCTAAATAGAAAATTTTGTTCACTAACCCATATTAAATTTAAGTTAGAATATTTGACAAAATTTTATCTTCATTTTTTCCCCAAAAGGACTCTGAAAATCATGTAGGAAACACATTTCTAGATCATGCAGACAATATTAGCAATGATATTTCACGTGCAGGATGAACTCAGAAACAGGCACTTTACACTTGTACAGAAGTACCTACATAGTATTATTATGTAGGAAGTAGTCGGATAACATAAGATTATTATGCATATTCTTAAGTCTATGAAAATATCTTTTTTTTAAGTTTACGAGGTTATGGAAGAATTACATTCATGTGTACATTCTCACACTAACGAGAAATTGAACCCAGAAACAATATAGATACTAGTTCCACCCAGTATATGTTATCCTGCCAAAATTTATGCAAAGTAATCACACGAACCCTCAGATTTAATACACGTATTAACAGCATTGGCCATTGTACTCAAATCGTTTCAAAACTAACCGAAATAAAGGAGAAATAAATTTAAAAAAGAATTCATACATAATGCCAAAAAATTATTAGTTCATTTTCGTACGGCATGTTTGGACTGACTTTCTTCTTTATTTTATTTCATGACTATTTTCGGAGGAACAAACAGCACACCGAATTGAAAGCAAAATTGCTAAAACGTGACTGGCATTGTTCTGAGTTTCGCGATTGATGAGTAACAGCAGATGGTTGTCGTGCCTTTTCCACTGGGAAGATACTTAGTGCTTCCATGTCACTTTAGGTAGGTATATGAGTGCCTTTTCCACTGGGTAGATACTCAGTGCTTCCATGTAACTTTAGGTAGGTATATGAGTGCCTTTTCCACTGGGTAGATACTCTGCACTTCCATGTCTCTTTAGGTATATGAGTAATAAAGTATATTTATCAGAGGAAAATTAATATTCATTGAACCAAGAAACCCAATCAATGTGAGACAGCAGGACAGGAACATACATAGAAATATTATACATTATCATATACATATGTATATTATATCACTTCCAAGTCACAGCCCAAGAAAAATAAATGCCAATATAAAAACTTCTACTACATATTTACAAGGTCATTAAGAGCACCTATAACTAGCAGGATGTTTTATTGCGAAAAAAGGCGTTTGCTTTGAAAAGTGTGAAAAACTTCAATTTATTATTATAGCTGCACGATTTTTTATGATGATTAAAAAATGAGTTTTATAGCTTCATCGTTGTGCTAAAGCCACGCCCATTATCAATATAACTTATGCTCGTGTGAGGGAATTGTGCTGACGGATGAAATGTGAGTCTTCAGCGTAGCATCAAGTTCCAGCTATATTATAAGTGCATGTATACCTAGACCTAGTGCTATACGCGCTATGTCAACTGTGGACAAGAAATTAAGGCAAATACGCAACACTTGGAGTATAAAAAATTAAGGATTAGGTTACTCAGGATTAGGTCTTAAAACAAAAATCAGAAACTATACAAATACACTACTTTAGACTAACACTTTGAAACTTGTGAAGCTCAGAGTACTTACTAAATGTGTAATTACCTATTTCAAGCGTGTTAGTTGATAATACCTACTTAGTTGGATTGTGATGGATGATAGAGTTTTTGGTTGTAATAAATGTTGAAGATAACATGAGTGAGAATGGGAGCCAGAATTGGAGTGTTGTTTACTTGGTAGTTTTTGGTTTTTAACGTCTTATTTTTGTTATTATTATCCTCGATAGTAACATGAGTAACTACCTTCTTTACAAAGATCTTGCATTCAGAGTACTCATCAAAATCCCACTGCGACAGTCATCATGTAATATTGTAATTATTTGGCAGCCTTTGTGTTACTACAATCTAAATGTTTTCTTTATTTTAACTAACCTGAAGACTCTGTTGTAAATAAATTGTGTACCTGATGAAATTTGTCAACATCTGCCAAACCCGACGGAAGAGGTAGAAACGCTGCTCTGACCTCCCCTAATATATCTTCACAGGCACAGGGCGTTTCCCTTGGCATAGAAATAGAAAATATTGATGATGTTGTTGTAACTATCGACGGCTAGATGTTCATCAACTTTTAGGTCATAGGGTTGTGAGACCTGGGTCAGATTGAGGCAGTTGTATGAAGCAGACAAAGATGTGTTTTCTCTTTTATCATGCAGCAGGATGTGCATGACAAACAAATAATCTCATAAAACACCAAAAAAGTAAATGTGCGCTTGAAACCACCTACATGGGTGTCTCGTGTTTTTCTTCCGATCAGATATTAGATGTTTCTGATTGGAATTACCTCCCTGCGGCCGCAGTATGCGGCCGATTTCAACCAGGCACACAGATTTCAAAGTTTCGTGATTAGTGTGACATATTTTAAAATAAACTTTCATACAAAATTTCAAGTCTCTAGCTCTTACCGTTATCGAGATATCTTGTTCACAGACACACACACGGACGCACGGACCAATAGCACGTGTTTCCTCGAAAACACCTATCTGACAGGGAGAAATCTTCACTCTCAGGTAGGTAATACAAAGATGCTTAAAACTTAGAAAATAATTATCACATATATTTATGATTTCTCTCAGGAGCTTCTGGAAAGCGGTTCGAATGGCAGCTCAAAAAATGCCTTAATCCACAAGAGGCCGGGCAAAAGCCGTAGAGCCACTTTCCAGTAAACAAGCATCAAAAAGAAGCTTTGTCCAGAGCATCAGGGTGAGAAGCTAACAGAGCAGAAGAGGCAGAAGATGCCAACAACCTCAAATATACTCTCTTGTAGAGATAGTTCAGAGTTGGCATTCGAAACCCCAACTGCTACTCAAAGGTTTATAAACACCCTGAAGTCTTTGAAAGTGGGAGTAATTCTGAAGAAATTTCCAAATGAGTCCCGGCCACAGGCAGGCGAAAATGTTCATAACTCATTCGCCCAAAAGAGCTTAAGAAATGCTCTTTCTGAGCAAAGAGGAATCCCTACTGTCTTTTTAACAGGCCACTGTAGCCTCAACTACCGTCTAAACAAATGGACATCGCTCAAGACCCTCAATGCAGTCTCTGTAAAAAGGACCCAGAGACAGCAAAACACATTATCTGTGAATGTGGAGCAGCCTCTCACGCTCGACTGAAACACTTCTGAAGGCTGATTCTAACACCTAAAGAAGTTACCAAAATCAGTCCTAAGAGAATCTTAAGCTACATTAGCAGCTTTATTCTCTTTTAGAATTACAGGGGCATGCGCATGTCACAAAAGATCTATTTGAGGTAGCAGTGACAAAGAGCTTTCGTAGCCGACAGCCCTACTTATACAAATACCAATACCAAACTGGATATCAAAAAGCATGGTCCTTGAGACGAAAGACAGACGTACCTATAGTTAATTAAATTTGTACAATTTTAGTAAATCATGGTTATTTTTCTTTTTAAATTTGACAGAATTTTGTGACACATTTTGCATGCAAAAATAAAACAGTGTCGTGCTGTGACCAACTACATATTTCATTATATTTTATCTATCAATTTCAGAGCAACTGCCCCTATCCGTATGACGGGGAGGGTCCGAGCTGTCTTGCCGTTGAATATTTATGACTTCTCTCGTCTAGCCAAGTGCATTGTCTAATTTCTAATAGAATCGTTACATATTGATACAATTGCGCTGCGATTTCAATTAGATACATCGCGTCGAGTAATTAATACATTTTCTGCTCAGGCATGCATCTGACTGGTGCCAAGTTATACAATGTTTTATAATTGTAACAATCTCTTGTATGTTGAGAGAATTGAGCTCTACAACTGTACATAATTTGTGTACGTAGTATTGATAGGTAACTGGTACACGTACAACTTAATTACTTTCTATTACCTTTAAGGTATAGAAAGTATTGTTTTCATGCATAGTGAGTCATACTTTATGTTTTGTACAAGAAGAAAATCCAAGGGATGACGTTATTGTATTAGTCATACTTGTAATAAGAACATACATGTTGGTAATAAGAGTTCAACTAGCTACCAGTGTTCTAAGCAAACGGAGCCAAAGGGAGAAGTAGAGCCAGACCAATAGATCTAGGATTCTAGAAAGAGAATAGAGCCAGACCAATAGATCTGGGATTCTAGAAAGAGAATAGAGCCAGACCAATAGATCTAGGATTCTAGAAAGAGAATAGAATAGAGCCAGACCAATAGATCTAGGATTCTAGAAAGAGAATAGAGCCAGACCAATAGATCTAGGATTCTAGAAAGAGAATAGAGCCAGACCAATAGATCTAGGATTCTAGAAAGAGAATAGAGCCAGACCAATAGATCTGGGATTCTAGAAAGAGAATAGAGCCAGACCAATAGATCTAGGATTCTAGAAAGAGAATAGAGCCAGACCAATAGATCTAGGATTCTAGAAAGAGAATAGAGCCAGACCAATAGATCTAGGATTCTAGAAAGAGAATAGAATAGAGCCAGACCAATAGATCTAGGATTCTAGAAAGAGAATAGAGCCAGACCAATAGATCTAGGATTCTAGAAAGAGAATAGAGCCAGACCAATAGATCTAGGATTCTAGAAAGAGAATAGAGCCAGACCAATAGATCTGGGATTCTAGAAAGAGAATAGAGCCAGACCAATAGATCTAGGATTCTAGAAAGAGAATAGAGCCAGACCAATAGATCTAGGATTCTAGAAAGAGAATAGAGCCAGACCAATAGATCTAGGATTCTAGAAAGAGAATAGAGCCAGACCAATAGATCTAGGATTCTAGAAAGAGAATAGAGCCAGACCAATAGATCTAGGATTCTAGAAAGAGAATAGAGCCAGACCAATAGATCTAGGATTCTAGAAAGAGAATAGAGCCAGACCAATAGATCTAGGATTCTAGAAAGAGAATAGAATAGAGCCAGACCAATAGATCTAGGATTCTAGAAAGAGAATAGAGTAGAGCCAGACCAATAGATCTAGGATTCTAGAAAGAGAATAGATGCCAGACCAATAGATCTAGGATTCTAGAAAGAGAATAGAATAGAGCCAGACCAATAGATCTGGGATTCTAGAAAGAGAATAGATGCCAGACCAATAGATCTAGGATTCTAGAAAGAGAATAGAATAGAGCCAGACCAATAGATCTAGGATTCTAGAAAGAGAATAGAGTAGAGCCAGACCAATAGATCTAGGATTCTAGAAAGAGAATAGATGCCAGACCAATAGATCTAGGATTCTAGAAAGAGAATAGAATAGAGCCAGACCAATAGATCTGGGATTCTAGAAAGAGAATAGATGCCAGACCAATAGATCTAGGATTCTAGAAAGAGAATAGAATAGAGCCAGACCAATAGATCTAGGATTCTAGAAAGAGAATAGAATAGAGCCAGACCAATAGATCTAGGATTCTAGAAAGAGAATAGAATAGAGCCAGACCAATAGATCTATTAGGATTCTAGAAAGAGAATAGAGGAAGGAAGGGACCAGGGGACTGACTGGCGGGATGGAGAGACGAGGATATGTGTATGTAGATTCTAGAGTACAAAATAAAAACACAGGGAACAAAAAACAAACGCTTTTTTCCAAAAATTTCCCCACGAACACAACAGGATATAAAATTATTCAGTTAAAAATTCTTTGTTTTTATCAGCATCAACAAAACCAAAAATTATAATTTCATTACAAAACACATAAATTGCTGAAACTGCGGGATTCCTGAGAAACAACACATTTAAAACAGTTGCTATATCACAAATTTTAATCTGGTCGCAACTCCAGTAAACCCAAGGAAAGTACTGCGAGTCACAAAGCCAAGCAAAAAATCACAATAAACATCACGCAAAATTTAATCACTCATGTTTTTTACCACACGACACATTTGAGTCCTAATTTGCAAACTCAACAGTGAGGAATACAATTTATTATGTGGTCTGTACGAGGAATAGAATGAAGAGATTACTATCAGGGGACGACTAATATATATAATGTTTCAAATGGTCCTGATATAATATAATACATACTAAACCTACATTATTATAATATATACAATACATAAATAGGTACCTACTTAACATGAAAATCCTAAATGTGTTGGGCTCAAATGTCACAATAGTCATGTTCAATACGATCTGCTAATTCTTTTAATGAAGCCTCTCTTGATTGTCGGTATACACTATACATAAATAGATGTAAATTAAATTGTACATATACAAACTTATAAAGAAATATTACAAGAATCAAACCCACTTAAGATTCCAAACGCATCAAGAGTAAATTACAAACTCAATGTACATACTACTCGTGTCCCGTAGGATTCTACTCGTAAATTTCGAGAGAAAGCTGAAAATAGCACCATTGAATTCCTCGTTGAAAAAGACATAGAAATTGAATCTCATTTTGTTTTACGAACGTAACACTGGAAAAAAATTCAGGTAAACCTCTGAATTTCGTTAACATCCACTGGGACAGCTAGAAAGTAAGAACCCTGGAGTATCAGCGGGTACACATGGAAGTTGTGGAAATTCTACTGCATTCTATTCGCAGCAATCCAGGGGTATCCCGAATCCTGTCGGCAATTAATCTTCATTTGCAGCACAACGAGCCCTGGGAATATATCTCAACAGTGAATATATTGTTGCTTGAAATCCAGGGTCTGCCGACAAAACCAACCTAGTTCATAAAATTACTTTACCAACGAGTAACAATAATATAATTATGATGGACTTTATGATCAGTGGCGGCTCCTGACTTCAAGACTAGGTGAAGACAAATTATACCCAGAAGTATTGAAAAAATAAAAATATTAATTTATCAGATCTTAGTTCTTATCGTCTCATAAACACAGCCTATTGTATGTGATGGCTGTTTCCCTGCAGAGCATGATTTTCTCTCATACCACTTTTGCATCATATAAGTTTTTATAGGTACTTTTTTTGGAGAACACTTGGTACTTAATAAATAAACAAGGTCAGCAGAACAATTTGTCAACACTTGAGCTGGTACACAACCATTCAGGCTTGAACTGTATGGCTGTGGGGCAGGCATTTGCTTTACTTTTTTAGTGGTGGTTATAGTAATTGGAGAAATTGGACATCCAGTAATCATAATATCTTTCTTATCCTCATTACTTCTTAATCTGAATGGGGTTACTTTTAATGTTTGAGCCCCATGATTTGTGGGAATCTCATTGTTTCTTTGAAATATTGTTATTAATTATTCATCTTAATAAAAAATACTAACTAAAAGTTGGTAAAAAGGAATTAAAATAAAAAAAAATTAGGTTTATACCTCAGTAGATAGATAGGTACAAAATTTTAAAGAAGGGATAGAACTGGGAAGAAAAGAAAGTAAGTTGAAGACTAAAAATTAAAATCCAAAACTGGAAGAAAATCCACCACCAGATTACAAAATAAATCTAAGAAAACATACTTACTATAAATAGAAAATCAGCTTAAATTTGGGTTACCATTGATGTTTAAATGACTATTTATGAAAAACACAGATATTGCCTTATAATTTTAAGTACTTATAATTTTAAGGAAGCTGTGTGCTTAGCTACCTGCAACCTGCATAATTAATAATGTTATTTCTGACACTGAAAGAAGTACATAGCTACTTCATATTCAACTTATTATGAAAAGCACAGGTCAGATCAGGTAGGAATAATGTTTCTATCCTGTATCAAATACTGGGAAATAACTTTATTAACTAGTTACACCAATAATTAAAAGTCACTTGATTACCGTTGAAAAGATTTGAAATAATCTAATAAAATTTAAAAAGACAAGTTTTGTTTACATTCTAAAGATAAGAGATGCAATGTTGCCAAGTTAATTTCATAGCTAAATCTCTACAAACTTCAAGAGCTATATTTTAAATTTAAAGAAATCCCTCAAATCATGTAAGACGTATTTATTTATTTTAAATACTACACCGCCTGAACAGAATTTTCTCTTGAGAATTTTATTTCAACACGTCTAATTTCATGATTTTTTTAAAGTGGTTCCATAGCCAGGATCTTAAACAGGACCACCATTGTCCCTATTTAAAAACTTCTTGGAACAACTAGATACGAGATTATCTTATTTGGCTCAATTTCGGTGCCTACATTAAATAATTATTTCCGAGATTATTTCAATCGAGATGTCCTTTTCAAGACTATAGTTGACAAGATACATAAGTAGTTAAAATTTATTGGTATCGACTATCGTTTAGTAACTATGTACAAAACTAGAACCCAAAAAATGAGAAATAATATCCAAAATTCCTGAAACAAAATCCCGCTTTCCTAGCGACTACGTTAATTTTTTTTTTTTTTTTAATATTACAAGATTGTGCTAGATATGGGAGGCTAAATCATTGACTGGTTCCCTAGGTCTGGCATATTGCTACTGGCAACAATGTTAATATCAAAAACACATGACATCGCACATCGTATGTGGCTTCGTGACATTTCGTATGAAGTCGTGTAGATAATATAAAATGAATACAACTGAAGACGGTCTTCACTAGCAGACTACATAGATATAGTTGTTGCCTAATATTTCATGATACCTACTTGGAAATACTCAACTCTGATTGGTTGATTCAAGGACAACTGAAGACAATTGGGAATTGTCTTCACATTTGGTGTTCTCCTTGGAAAGTAACATGAAATGTTAAGCAGCATTGATCTATTTTACACAAAGCTTACTCTTTTTTTTTTTTTTTTTTCTTTGAGTTGGATCAATTGTGCCATGTTCAAGGGATTATGAGTAGTGTTTTCACTGTTCAAAATTAGGTGAAAATGTCTTCAGTGTCTTCACCCGACGAGCCGCCACTGTTTATGATCTACATATTTATATTTACTTAATTTTTGATGTGGTGATTTCAAGAAAGTTTTGTCTTTTAATAACGAATATGAGGAATCGAGTTTGGAAAAGATTTGATGTGAAAACAGTTATTTCTTTACATGTAATTGTACTTTAGTACCTCTCTGTTTAAAATTATTTATTCAATACATATTTTTATAAATGTTGCCCCCCTGTATACGAAAAATTCCTATACCAAAATAGAATTTATTGGTACAGTCTTTATTTATTGGTAAAATTTCTCAACAAGAAAAACTATTACACCCTGCACTGTAGGTACTTGTGTAAATAGGCAAGTACAGCAGCGTCCACTATAATGAATGAAGGATACTGAAAGTTGCCAGTACACACCTCGTGGTGCTCACATCGAGATGTTATCAAGCCCGGGTCCACCGCGGGTCACCACAACCAATAAAGAACCCGCCGCGACCTTTGGGCGAAAGAAATAATCGACTGGACGCACACCGGTAAAGTTCAGACAGTTTACCAATCGCACACTTCTCGTGTGGCCAAACTTATTAGGAGACAGTGATTGGTATACCGGTGCGCCTATATCTGAACTGTAAATATTAAAATCAAGTGTGGTTTATAGGTTACTCTTGTTATTGGTATTGTTTATAGGGAGGGCTTGTCGTAGGGCTGTGTTGAAACTTTTATGAAATCGTTCGATATGAATAATTCTACAGAATAATAGCATAGTGGTGTATTTTATTTACCTAAATCAATGAATTTACAAGTATTACCTTTGTAAAATTGTAATTATTGGAATTTTATCAAAGTCGTAATCACACCACCTCGACACTCATAATCTTAAGTCTCATATCCACGCAATCACCATAGGCCATGAAACAATCAAAATTATGTTGTTATGACGATATTGATACAAGTTTACAATATTTTCTTTTGTACAAGTTTAGTTTACAATATTTTCAATAACATAACGAGAAAATATAAGTAGAGTGAACAAATAGAAACATGTAGACTAGGTAATCATTATCATCTTATCATAGGTGACGTCACATTCAAATAGGATTAGAAACCATTGCATTGGAATCGCATCATACCTACATGGAAAAAGCGGCTAAAAATAGACGCATCAGCTGTTTTCCGAATGAAATGCAGTCTGAGAGGACCTGCATCTTGCACATTGCACTTGAGTTGCATTGAATCACTATGAATGAAGGAAACTCATGCGATATCAGTGGTTTCTTATCAGGAAATTTGATGTTTGTAATCGCGATTACTTAAGATAAAGTTTATAATACTATTATAAACTTTATAAATATGCATTTTATTACGAGTTAAGATTACGTTCCATTTTACAATACAGGTACCTACTTGCAGCATGTACCTTAATATGAGTCAAGCGTACAGGTATCATTTTACCATACAGGTACTTGATATACCTTATGATTTAAGAGTAGTTACCATTTTAACATACAGGGACATTATAATACAATGTTGATTCTAAAATGCGTAATTTTTTCAAATGATAACTGCATTTTTAAAGCACATATCCGTGTTCATGTTTGTGGTATACCCTCTTGGTGTACATTTGTAATTGTTATAGATGTAACCAGGTGTCAGTAACTTATCAGACATCAATACAATGGTCATGGTTCATCCGTAATAATAATAATAATAACACTCTATAGTGAAAGGTAACCACCAGGCGAGGTTAATGCTCAAAGCATTTTCTACCACCGTCACACGATAGCAAAAAAGATATAATAATATAAATAAATACTAAGTCAAGAGCCATTGTTTGTGGTCATCATAACAAAACGGACAAACTTTCCCGCGCGCCGCGCCGTTTTAAACAGAATGCTCGGCTAATTCTGCCGAGTATTACAACTACCAGGTACTTTCGCTATCAAAGGCAATTCAGTTTTTGTTTCATAATGGTTATGGCCCTCTATTTTGCTAAAAATATGTAACGCGACCTGCTGATAAGTATATGGATGTCACAACAGCAGATGTTGTGCATATACATAGCTAATATTTACTTGAGGATAATACATAGCACTATAATGAAACACTCAACAGTTTCAAGATAAAAGAAAGAACTATGGGCACTTATCAGCAGGCTTTGTTATCTTCAGACGTGGGTGACTGCCGGTGATGTGTTTTTTGCTGATTATGTGAAAACATAAGATGTGACGAAGTCGGAGATGATTTTCTAAGAATGGATACTTCATCAGCAGCGTGGATTTGAAATGAAAAATGTAGTGACACTGAAACTATAGGGACAGTAAGAAAGAAAGATACTGGATAGGAGGGTCAGAGGATCTAGTTCCTGAAATTTTATTACTGTACAGACTTTCTTTTTTCTTTTCAGTTTCATTTCGGCATTTATTTTTTCCAAAAATCCCAAACAGAACAGCCTATAGTTTTCCAGAGTCAAAGCTTACGGTGACGCACAATGGCTTTCTGAGAGGTTCACTTATGTAGGCAATACGTATTAATTTTATTGGATTTAATAGACGAGCATAAAGATTCTCTTTCTTTTATATTTTATTTAAAAGTGCTATTAGAGTGATACCACTGGGTACCTTCTCTATCACGTCACTAAAACAAACCAGCCCATTTACTTATTACAATTTATTTTATGTTAATTTTAAATTGTAGATTGTAAATTATACTCTCAAAAAAAAAAAAAAAAAAAAAAAATTAAAAGTGCACTGTACCTTGCGAGGACTTTTTTTTCTGTTAGAGTATAGTGATGGTAAGCGATATGAAACATACGATGAAACAATGTTTTTTATAATGTTACCACCATTATAATAATAATATTACCTTATTTTTACTGCCTGATTAGGACTATTAAGTCCCATTATTCCGACAGTAAGCCCAAGACATATTATTATCTGGTAAAAATCCCAAATGGGAGGAAAACTTGTCATGTCCCGGCCCTGCTGCGGATCGAACCCAGGTCACCGTAGTGCAAGCCTAGTGCGCTACCACGGTGACTACTCATAAAAAAGGTATATGCATTCAAATTTAGATATTGTTAAGGGTATAAAGACTTCCTTAATATTACCTGGTAGGTACCTAAATAATAATGGTATCTATTTATTAAGAAAATATATAAAAAGAATATAACCCATTACCAAAACTATGGTACAAGTAGCATGCAGGATTTTAACATTTCAGACTTTTTGTGAAATATTTTAAGAATGAACCTTTAGCTCAAAGAAGACAAAAAGACCGTATCATTCCCAAAAATTACAAAATTTAACACATGCTTTCTTACCTTTGATTGAAAACAATTGAAAAACACTTTGAAATCTTTTCAGTCCAAATGGTGAATGAAGCTGTATTTCCTACAGCGCAAATGTCTCTACTAGAAGCGTTAATATTTCAGCATTTAATTAAATTTAATTATTAGATGACAAATATTAAGACAAGTGTTAATTAAAGTATTATAATGCAACTACAAATTATTAGTAAGCACTCCGAATGGTTAAGGGCTGAATCACAAAAAAGGATCTTGCGGGGACACTATTTAATTAATTTGTTATCCTACAATTTCTGTCCGCGTAGGATTAATGGAATTATATAATAATGAAAACTATAGAACTAATACTGAGCTGCAATATATTAAATAGTGATCAGCTAGGATGAATAAGTCCTAAAATAATTAATATTAGTAAAAGCACTAAAGAAATATGAAAAGAACTGAATTACCTCTTCTCAAATAGGTGCTTTTCAATTTGCAGCTTGTGTTGAAAGTAAAATCCAAAAGTTGTCACGTACACAAAGAAAATGAAGAGATTTTTTAAACAAAAATATGCAGGTTTAACCTATTATTTAATTTTTTAGGAAAAAATTAAACAAGATAAAAAGAAGTCAAATTTAATTAATCGGAAACAAAAGTCAAATATAAAAACGGAAATTAAAAACACGAAATAGTTCGCACGGAAAATTACGCACGACACACCGGCGGAGGAACGGGAAAATTGTTTTCACACTGAACTTTTCATCATTTCACCGAGCGAGAAAAGCACGTGAGTTTTCCGACATGAAAAAAAAAAAAAAAATTCTCGACATAAAGCTCGCGCGGAACTCAAAGTTAGAAAACTCGCCCGAGAACAAATAGAATAGAACGAGAGTTGTTTTTTTCTCGCGAGATGATAAAAAAGAAGAAAGAAGTGCAAGCAAGCCCTTGTTGCTAGACCGCGAACCGGCAGGAATATAAATGGGGCAGTTGTAACAGATAGAAATTAATACGGAGTTGTTTAAAATACGTAAGCAATATGATTTCATTACTCAGATTTTTATTCCATTTGTGTTGATAGTGCAGAAGTAGACACGTATTGAAAAGATAATTATTGGAAGGATTTTGAGATCGATTGATTGATTTTGATAATGTTATTAATTCTAAGAATTTACAATACGGAAAAAAGGTCAGCAAAAAATAATAATAAGACCAAATTTTTATTGAACTGAATTGAAGATTTTTTTTTTCCTTTCCTCTAGCACCCTCACGACGCGATGGATCGGAAGTTTTCGTCTGTTCTCGAACTATCTGTACAATGTCAGACCATCACCTGACATTAAATTATTTAAATGTTATTTTTACTCAATTTAGCGAACAATGTCGGTGGTCTCCTTTTTTTTATAGTTTATTTATTTAATTTCTTTATAAAGAAACATTTATACAAAGGTACTTCTCCTAAGCTTTGAAGGCCTTCCTGTTTGTAGGCAGCGTCTCAGTTTAATAAATCCGTTTCGGCACTCTTTTAATGAACAGAAGTGAGAATATAATCGATGCGCGATCGTTCAAATGCCTGCTGAAGCTATTTCCGACAACTGCCCCAATTCAGGACAGGGTTTGACAACTCCTGACTACTGAATGACCGCGGGACCAGAGTTCTTCATCGTGGACAAATTCCTTACACGCGAGGCTCAGGACAAAACTGTGAAATTCCTGCTTGATCTTATTGAGATCTGACGCGACGGTATTTATGAGAGGATATAGACGACTGAGTCTAGGAGGGTCCATAGGAAAACTTACACCTAACAGATCATATTTCACCGTAACGTGAAAAACATAATGGTAATATTATACTTAGGTAAATAGGAAGGTACTAGGCACGGCCGATGCTAAGGAGCTGCGGAACTGCAGCACCCCCAGACGAAAAAGAAAAATTAAAGATATTTTTAAGCCCCAGCTCGTACACAGTGAAAATCATCACACATTTCTAGAATAATTAATGCATAATTAATACCCTCCATTCGCTGGGAATCGTACCAGCTACACACATCAACCTCACCCAGCCTAGTTACGGTCGGAAATGCCAGGCTCACATAATACAATTTTCTTATAACATAATTTTCTTCGAAAAATCTGACCGAACCGGAAGTCGAACTCGGGATCTCTGGACTACGGGCAGTAGTCACAACCGTTACGCCACAGAGGCTGGCAATTAACCAACTATTCATTAAAATGTTGCCCAATATTATTTAAACTATTATTTGAATTTTTGCTATTAATAAATTTGAAAACAGATTAAGTAGTCATAAATCTATTACTTCCGATGAATTTCTAATATTCGAAATCGTAAACAATATTGTATTCGTTTTTGTATAAAATAAAAAATAATAACACCAAAATAAAACTATTTCAAATCTAAAAATCTATCTATTAACTTCCATCAAATATTTTCATGGAAATAACAACAAAAATACAGAGCCATATTGTTTGTAACATTATCGGATGTGTAAGATTCCAAGAAGGGTATAGTTCAAGCTGACATTTTTGTCTGATCTAAGACGTCAAGTATGATATCAATCATAGGAATGGCAACATCATCTAGGCTAGCATTGCTAATGAGGCTTCTCTCAGCACTAACAAGGACCTAGAGATAATCAGAACCCAAGATTTCTTCAGGGACTTTTCGTAATTATTTGATGATTGAGAATATTTTGTATGCTATCTATACGAATGCGAATGATATAAATTCTAAGATGTAAAACCATAGACAAATCTGACAAACTATCTTTCCTTCAACGATTAGCTTTTGACATAGTACAGTGTGAAGTATCTCTACACTAAATAATGTAATCCACTGTGCAAAAAGTTTTCGATTATCTGTCTCTATTGTATCTATTTCAATGTATATGTACATTTTAAATAACCCAAGCGCTTGCTCGCTACCTCAAACGCTTGATTTCTGTGTTTTATTTTACTCATCTTTTTGTAAGGCGCGAAATTATTTTAACATAAGAGCACCAATAGTATCTCCCACAAAAGCAACAGAACAATAATGATATTTATAATTCAAAGGATCATCCGAAATTCCGTACACATGTTTTCCCTTCATCGATCTACTTCCATCATTCATCTAAGCCTGGTTCACACCAGAACAAGGCACCCTACACCCTACAATGAGATTCCCTAGTCTCCTGGATTCCTCTTTCACAACGCTCCTGAAATCATCTGCTCTCACTCACTTCACTCCAAGTTAAGATATTCCGAATGTAAATAAATAAAGAATATCTCCCATATTCCGAGCACCAGCAGAGTGACGCAATTCATCATATTCGTAATCATTACGAGCAGAATAATGGCATTTTGTTCTATTAATATCTGGCAAACACGCGTCGGAAATATCGCAAGTGCAGCATCCTGAACATTGCCAGACCTGCAGTTGCATTCCCAGACATGACCAAGTTTCAGCACTATGCTAATGCTGACGGCATCATAACGTTATGACGTTTAATATTCCATCTTGTGGCTGAGACCAGTGTCTACAAAGTGAAGAACACAAGGATATACATCACATGGGTCTTCAATTAGTGTTATCTACGCAGCTCAGTCAACTATCATGCATAAAAGTAATGTACAAATAATTATTCATACCAGTTTTGATTAAATAAAAAAATAACTCCAACTCGGATCACGAACTCGCATCGCTGAACACCAAGTTACATACGTTATTCACTCCCTAGCCAAAAGAGGTTGCCGACAATGTTGGTAGAAGAGACAGTACAATATCTTTGAATAAAATGATAAACTAAATACCAAATAGAATTCAAAAGATTCAAAGTTCCTGACCGACATTGGTAGTAAGTAAACTATACCAATGTCAAAGCATCTACAAAGAGTCAAAGCCTGGGTAAGGTCGCCTCTGTGTCACTACCATACACAAGGTCTTTAGCATCAGCAGGAGCTTTGACATCTTGATTCATCCTCATGGGAACTCTCCTTATCTTTTACCTGGTCCCCTCGACTGAGTCATAAAGGACTACTTGGAATATATACGTGTGGGCGTGTGGCATGTTCTCCATTGAATGCGGTGTCCACAGTAAAGTTGCCTATCGATCAGGTGGATAGATAGCCCGTGTATGTAATTGATTGCCAGCATAGAGGACCAAGATTCGATGATGCTGGCGTGATAAATTCCGTGAACTATGAGAGGATATTCCATAGTGGCGGCTCGGCGGGTCCATTGCATTTTAATCTGCCATGAAAACGTTTTTAAATCCAATAAAAAGTTTATTGTTTACTTTTATATCCAAGGAAAAGAATACCTTGGACAATAATCTTTTGTATTCTCCAGAACAATAACTATGCGTCCCACATCACGTAAAAGAAACATGGCTGAGACATTAAAAATTGCGTGAAGATTTAATAATAAATATTTTAATGAGGTTTTAGTATTTTATTAATTCCTTCAGCATTGTCGTAGAGACTCTTATTGGGTTCTTTTCCTAATACTTACATATTTAGATCATAAATATGATTATTCTGCGTAGCATAGTAATATTTGCTTCTATCTAGACTGGTAGTATTTGCTTCCAGAACCATCCATAACTCTCAATAATATTAATTGTTAGTGGAGACGCCAGTAGGTTTTCATGGTCAGGGGAAGCGTTAAGAATTTTATTAAAATAAACGAAATTCCGTCATGATAAAAGATACATAGTGTGCTTAAAGGATTGAGGCTTGTTTGAATGCTAAAACTTTGTGTACTTCTTAGAGAAGTACCACTTCTGTTTGTCCCTCTCCTCCCCTCTAACAAGAGAAGTATACCACACTATTACTACACCACACCACTTAGAAAAGTATGTCACAATAAATTAAAGTTCAAAGGAATTTTCATGCAGTGGGAGACGACAGAATTCGTAGTTCCATCACACGGCAGCTAGAGTTTTCTCTATTTTCAACCAGTCTTTTACTAAACCAAACTTTTACTTGAACTTGATCCTCCAGACCGGTTAGCTTTTAAACTTTTCCATTGGTCATTTAATAATTTGGTTTATTTCCAAAAGCTGTGAGACATGGGTATCTAAATACGCGTCTGACGTAGCAGAATGTACTCCCAAGGCTCTCAGGACATGGCTCCACTCCTCCCTGCTATCTCAGTTCCTAGAATAAATAATATTTGCTGATGACGGGTTTAACATTGGTGATATATGCTGGTCGGACGTTGTGTACGATTTTGCTAATCTATTGGTTTCTTCAGCAATGACTCATACAAGTGTTTGGGAGACAAATAGCAAATCATTTCAGATTTAAATTTTGACATTGAAAAAATCAGACCCGGTTGATAAAATTACTCTGGATATAATTTCGTTCCTTTATTTAAATCCTATAGTTGGCGTCCTGGTCTCGTCTCAATTTATTGATACGTAATCCTCGACGACAGACTGCTGGTCTTCGTATACTAATTAATTCATATTTTTATTAATCGCTAGCCAGACTGCTGGTCGCTATATTCTGTGCTTTACATTGAACCTACAGCTTCCACTTCCAACCCCTCGGCTGGACTGCTGATGCATTCTGTAGAGTGTTTATACATTAACATTGATAATTTATTAAATAAATTTAGAGTATTTACTGTGTTTAATCAAGCTCGCCGGGAGGTGAGCGCTCGTCAAGTAGCAATCGTCAGCAGGCCTATATACACAGTAACATCAGCATTTAACAAATATATTTGAGACTATTCTATAGGAAACCTATGGTCATATTAATACTAAGATTTCGTAAATATTCTTGTTAATAAAGTACAATTACCACATAGTAAACCATTATTGTGTAACCACATAAGTATGTATTTATATACGGGGTATGTATGCATAGGATAGATAGGAATAGGAACACTCACCAAGGCACATACATGAGGAGATACAAAGAAAGAAAAGAGATACAGAGGACCTCAGCTCCTTGATGAAAATCTGTCCCAATTCAGACTAGAACTTAAATATGTATACATGACCTCGAGTTTCAATGCGTCCTCCACAAGACCTTGACAAAATACTAAATACATAAGTTGATATCTTTATAACAAGCAATCACAATGGACATCAAATCGACAAAACAATCGAGCAAGTGGAACCCAAGGAATTTCAGCTTGAGTACCTTCATAACGTATGTATGTATGTTCTGGTACAGAAGAATGTCATTAATTTGGAGAGCAGATAAATAATTCATAACGTTTCGTTTGGGTCTCCAAACCCAACTGTACTGACAAGTATTTAAATATATTTCCATCCCAAAATTTCGGACAAGTAAAAAAAGAGGTTCGGGGGAAAGGGGAGTAAATTTGAAACAAAAAATAGCATTGCGCCATTGTCTCCGGAGTTATATGCAAACTGTTCCTAGCAGAAGAAGAAGAATTAATGAAAGAGAAAAGTTTTTGTGAGCAGGAGAACAAAAGTTCACATTTGTTTCTCTCCGAGTTTTTATTTCAAAAGGTCTTTAAGTCCATGATTAGTTACTTTATTTATACTGTACCTCCAATTTGATTTGGTTGTGTGATTACTTTTTTTTCATTTAATTTGAAACTGATGATGTCCTCGAACTCTAACTCATGTTCGAAGTGAGCCGTTGTGAATACTTTTTAGTTGTTCTCATGTCCCAGTCAGAATGCTATGACACAAACATTTAACATACACCATTATCCTATAATACTCACACTCAAAATGAAAAAAAAATTAATGTAGGCACTCCGACCTTTTTAATACCCCATACATCATAATTATCATGCTTTTTCTGATGGTCTATGCCTTCTTTTATATATGAATCAAAATTTCTTTCATTACTGTAGCAGCAGTGGCCGCTCACTTATTTTTTCAACAGTTAGGAAATGCCGACAGGAAAAAACGTTAGGAATATAAAGGAATAAGTAAAATAACTAAACTTAATCTTTTTGTCTTTTGTCCACCTCGGCATCTTTTGGACAGACGCAAGTTGTCATCACCATATTTGACTGACAGAGCGAAGTAGTCAGGTTGGAGTTCCTGTGACTGGAGAAACTAACTGCACATCGGCCAGATCAGATCGGGCGAGAGAGTTGAAATCTCTCCGCCGCGCAGCGCCGATATTGAGTACCCCTGACAAGTGGCCGGAGCTAGCTGGTTTTGCCCTTATTTGGGCGAGCTGACACAGAACGACAACAATGGACTGTGACCTTGGGCGTGACACATTCCTGGCTGGTTCCAGAAATTAGCACAGATCGACACAGCAGCGGAGAGGACCAATCAGAAATCACTAACCGAGATTGTCAATCAAATCCGTTTGGGACGGTTTTTACTTTCTAAAATGAATCTCTTGTTCTAGACTTTCTCGGCGAGGTGGCTGGCCGAAAGGCAATGCGGGGTCTAGTGGTGAAATGTGCAACTCACGAGTCGGTTAGAAAATAGAAACTGTTTCTATGAAAATCGGAATATCCTAGCGAATTTGATCTACTTTCATTATTCAGCATTCAGGGATAGAAAAAGGACGTGCGATAAAAAGCTCAAAGGGAACAAATATTTCGTGAGAAAAAGTTACCCCGGTGTGCATAGAACCCGAAATGATATAAGCTCCAACTTCTAAGCCAAACAGTCTGGCAAAGCTGTACTCATAGCATTGATAGGTGTACGTTCTATGATCACTACATATCTTGAGGCCTTTATCATTGCATAGACTCCTGATTCTTGAATATTTTTTCAATGTTTTTTTCGAATAAGTATGTAATCAGTGTAATCATATATGGGTGAATAGCCCTTGCTATGTTCCTAGCTTGTTTGAGAGATCTCTTCTAGAAAACGAAGAAAGAAAAAATCCGCTACCTCTCTCGCATGCTGCTGGATCTTGTGTTTCTCGTGCCTCGACATTCTTGGCAATCCAGACTACATCGAGCAAAATTACAAATATCCTGAGCCTGATGAAGCAAAGCATCCCAAAACTACATTCCGGCAGGCCAGGAAACGTTTGTGTTTGATTGTGCAATGATGCCCGGCTAATTAATAGAGATAAACGATCTAGATTGGGAGCAAAAACATTAGTTCTCAAAACAATGGCTTAAATGTTCCGGCGAAAAAACAGAGAGCGGCAAGAGAGGGAGAGAGAGAAAGATCATATCGAATGTGAATAAATACAGGGTGCCCAAGAGTTTATTCTCTCTTCAATCATGGAAGACTTGCAAGTTTATACTTGAATGTCGTAGCCTAGGTTTAAAGTCTTTGTAAAACTTCAACCACTAATTAAAAGTCTTGGAATCTCTGAATAATATGTATATTGTAACTTGAATACCTTTATGGGGTTGCTAATATCTTAAATAGAAAAAATCTGGTGTAAACATCACACGACTATCCTTTTAAGAATGGGAACAGGATAAAACGCTACTGGTGACTCAAAGGTAACAAACAGTTAGCCAAAAATAATGTCAAATTCGTAATAAGCACCTCAAAATCATGGGATTTGATATGTCACAACACCCATCTAGGATGAATAATAAAAAAGTTAGTCTTTTGCTTTTCAATATTGATTTCTAAAAAAAAATTCTTAGAGGTACACTTTCAATTGAAAAACAAATGGTCAGTCAGTCAGTGAAACAGTAATGTCTGATTCACCCTGTACTCAGGTGTGACATGTGGGATGTTGGAAACAATGCGACTGGTAGCCAAGTCATTATTTCAACAGAAGATCTCTGCTGACGATAAGCACCAGCTAAACATGTAAATTAATCATTTCTCACCCACTATACAATACCTTATTTAAGCTGGAATCCCGTGAACTTCGACTTTACGGTACACATACGAGTTGTAAACTTAGTACTTCTAACTGTATGGAATATACATAATGTACATACAATACTATTTCTATGTATGAACTTACTAGAAATTGTATATGTTTTGTACAGTTAACGAACAGATGTAGCCAATGTAAAATACGTGATGTATTTGGTGTTGTGTGTGTACAATGTCTTTTTAATAGAAAGTACAAATGTTAGTCAATACACTCGGTACCCTAACACGACTTAAATGTAAGTTAAGTACATACATAATTATGTACATGTGTATTGAAAATGCAGTCTGGAATTTGCACATGGCCACGTAGGTCTACCTTGTTTTAGGAATGTCAAACATTCGAGAATGAGAGAAAATCCAGATTCATACTAGGTATTGTATATCCCTCGGCTTTAAAACTTATAAATGTATAAGACATACATATGTACATATATTCTACTGATAGATGAGCAAAATTAGCTCACTGTTCATGTTGAAACTTGAAAACAAAAGCTTTAAATCTTTGTAGGTATCTCAGAGAAAGAAGAATATCTATTCTACATTTGTATAACACAATAAGGGTGGAAGGTACATCTTAATATATAAATGTCAAAGACACTGACTGACTGACCACTGACTGATCATCGCTCTACAGCCCAAACCGTAAGTCCTAGGAAGCTGAAATTTGGCAGGTAGCTTTGTCTTATAGTCTAGATGTGCAATAAGACGGGATTTTTCGAAACTCCCACTACAACACCTGCCATTGGCGAAAAAGGATTTTTTGCTTTCACGGCCATGCCTCGGCCCGCAAAGCGGGCGACAGCCCGCTAGTTTTTCTATAGAGAATATTTTTGACTTTGATTAACAAAAAACCTACTCGTAGTTTTACAACAAGCACCCATATTTCTAAAGTATCTAGTTTCCACACCTAATTTTATTCTAAATTAAATGATTTTGCATCAAACACCGCTTTTCTGTTGCTGCTGTTGGACAAATATTCGGTTTCTGCTACGCAAAACTCTCGAGCTAGGAAAAACTACCCGAGGTATGAAAATCTTACCTTGCTTTCGCACGCTGTATGGCAAACATATTTGCACACTGAAACAAAAGAGAATATATTTTATAAATATGAATAAAAAAAATGGAATCCGAATATATGTCATAGGTTTTTTTAGGCCCATAATTTGCTATTGTGTACTCCCGACCTCGAAATTTTCATTTTGAAGAATATTTGTTACCAGGTCCTGACACCAAACATAATATTGCATTTCTGGGAATCTCTCTGATCATGGTAAATATTTGTATTTCACAACATGGATGCATTTCACGGACCTTTTAATTTCGTAGCCATGAAACTGCAGCCTACTGCAGTCGTTTGTGGTCTGTGTTGTAGCTTGCCCATCCCGAGGTATATGACTCTAGCGAGAAGTGACAAAAAAAAAAAAATCCATTTAGGTGCTGGGCGACATGATACAAATGTACCTTACTACAGAGCTTATCGTGCGCTCTAAAATAAAGAGTATCTAGGCTAGCTAAATTGATATATTTTCATTTGTGTGTTTTTACGTCGCTTTTAACTCCATGTTCATATCACAACGGGTGTTTTACCCTTCATTGCTGGAAACTCAATAACCAACTACTCAAATTAAGCTTACCCAACCTAAGTGCGACCGGGAAAAGCCATAATCACTAGGGCGAGGGTTCGAATTTGAATGGTCACCAATTCAAGTCATAAAGTCGATGGAAGTTGCTTAACTGGAAAGGGTTCGAATTTGAATGGTCACCAATTCAAGTCCTAACCTCGATGGAAGTTGCTTAACTGGAAAGGCTGATCTTACATACCTCGGCAGCAGCTGCCCTGAGCGTTGATGGGCTGATGGCAGAGGTGACAGGGCCGAGGCTTCTTGAACGTCTTGGATCTGAAGGCATGGTTCTGGGAGTCTGCGTCCGGCTGGAACAAGCCAAGAGATCAAACCATTATTTATTTATGAACTTGTCAAGTGTACGATTTTTTTTGGTGATGAATTCACCAAAAATCTTGTTGTTTTGATCTTGTTGACAGTGAAGAACTGAGAGCCTCACCACAGCCACCAATGTATGATGTAGATACACATGACCAAACACTTTTCTAAATCCATGATCTTATTTTCTTTTTACTATATTCATGCGGGCACTAGTGTTTACTTGTACGTAGCAAATTCATTTATTGAGGCTATGAAGTTACCCCGGACACATAAAATTGAGTGTAAAAATATCTCTTTTCCTTGAATGATGAATTTATACCTAACGAGAAAGTAGAATGACACCATTTGTTATGATTTTTCTCACTACGCTCACTAGGGGGGTTCTTTACTCTGATTTGGCAGTAATATTAAATAGGTATCTTTAAGTTTTTTTTTTTTTTTTTTTTTAAAGTTCTCATATTTGTGTTAATCACTTTCGTGATGTCACAACTACTCAAACTCGCTTTACTAAATCTACACTGAAACCGGGACTTGAACCAACGACCTCCAGGTTACAAGTCCGCTGCTTTATCGATCAAGCTACTGAGGTCGGTTTAAATAGGTATCTATTATTATTACTACAGCAAGGCGAGGAGTGGGAATGGGGGGTTCCACAAACAAAACATTTCTTCTTAGAAAGAAACCGTTCCCTAATTAAAGGCAACACTGGCATGAAGGACACAGGTAGAAGTGAATTGTTGGAGCATTGAATTTTGAATGTCCAAATGAAATTTGTTTGTGAAATGGGCCACGCAGAGTAAAAATAAATCCGACTTGACGTGTCATCTATATTCGTCTGTCCGTCAGCTGTCACTCTTTGTGTGTGTCCATAGTGACCCATGTCCACAGTGGGAAATTTGCACACTTTATCTTAAGAGAAATGAATTTTTTTTTTTTTTTTTTTTTTTTTTTTTTAAAAAAGATGAGTGTTTCACAGCCTTTTTTATTTCGTAGCCATGAAACAGGAGCTACTGTAGACGCTTGTGGTCTGTGTTGTAGCCTGCCCATCCCGTAGTATGCCTCCCCTCTGATGGGCGAGAAGTGACACAATACTTCCCATTTAGGTGCTGGGTCAACACGAGCGCACCGGAAGGTATCCCTTACAAACAATTGTAATTTAATTAAGAATACAAATTTTTGTCGGCACGGGGGATCGAACCCGGGACCTTCCGCATGGCAAGCGAGTGCTTAACCACTGAGCTAATCGTGCGCTCAGTGTTTGTTTGAAGTTTTTTGAAACAAATTGAAAATAATATGACTTGGAACAACAATAAATAATATTTGTACTGTTATGGGTGTGATATGTACGGGTATGTTTTGGGGGTTTAATTTAACGTCCCTTTCCACTTCTAATGACAAATCTAGACGGGGTTTTACCCTCTGTTTGCAGGAATATTACCTACGCGGTACCCACATTAACCTCACTCAGCCTGGGTTAGCTAACAATAACCAGCATCACGAGAACTCGGGTTTGAACTGTCGGCCATCCAAGGCCAACGTCCGTTGGTCGCTGGACGTTGCTAAAAAGAATAGGTGATGTCTTGAAGGCGGCATCGACGCTGGTTTAGACAAGGGCCTACGTAGTACGCATATATGCTACTCAGCAGAATACATCATGTACATTGTAATGGAGGTGCACTTCATAAAAGAGAAAGGAAAGACCCTTATCGGATTATCCAGCATAAAAAAATGAAAAATTCTCCAATAAGAAATTTTGGAAGAGCACAAGAAACTATTATTCAGAATTGTTTAGAGAAATAGGAAGAAGAATAATATTTATTTTTATACAAATATTCATGCTGCCCACCATATGGTGGGTTGCTAAAATCACAGTTTGTATAACAATTTTCAGTTGTTTTTTTTCTCCTTACTGGTACATACATAATTCTTTCGTTGTAGGCATATTAGAAGTATATTTATATTCAAAGTTACAAAAACTTTGTTTGAACCCAGTAGTAATTATGTTCAAAACAATTATCTATCATCAGAAGTTAACAGTGAATGCCGCTATCTTATCATTTTAATTAATTATGGGTCCCTCTTGTCGGCGGCTTATCACACCTTTTAATGTATACTGGGTTGATGTACTCTTTTTATACAATTTAAATATTTTGATACACAAAGGTACCTACAGTACCTAAAAATGTAGAAATATTTTGTATGTTATGATTTTATCTAAGCCGAAATGGGGACAGGATTGGAGACGAACTTCTCAAAAGGAAAGTTTCAGGGCTCTCGGGGTTAAATAGAAGGATGTTCAAGTTCCTAGTTTCCAGCCTCGTCTTATGAACAAGTGTTCATATGTTTAATCTCTGTGTGTATAAAACTCAAATATGTGCCTATGTACCTAATACAAATGAGAGGTTATCTTTCACCAATACCAAAGCTTTGTGCTTTGGTACAGATCAAAATTTTCATGAGAATATCTATACCATAAGAAACGCCGTGCTACTGCTGTAAGTCGAAAAATGCTGAGCGCATTGCATACTCACATAAATGAGCGGCGTGCATACAAACTGGCACTACACTTTCCTCTTCATGTTCTTTCATATTTTTTTGATTTTATCCCATAGGTATATGATTGATCACAAAAATATAAAGGTACCTACTACAAAAATGATTATTAGAATAAAATATTAATTTTCAATTCTTTATATACCTACCTTACAGATCTTTACGAATGTACCAACATTTAGAATAAACAATTTGTTGATTACACTTTTTTCATCACCTCAAGCTTGCATCCCAGATAAAGATAACGAAATATTATGTTATTATTTCTCTACCACCACCACGCCCTAGTGATAATAATCTGCGCTAGGCACGTTCTTGCCTTAATTACTCTGTTTTTTGGCCGTGGACAAGTTTGTGGTAATCACAGTTCGGTATAAATAGCTTGATGCAATTGTTGCAATTTATGCCCTGGACTAATTACGAGCGAGTGATGATTTATGCTTCATTCGGTGAAATATTTTTCTCTCTACCTCTCACCTTCTCTAGGAGAAGCAGAATAAAAATCATTAAGCAACAGAAAAATATGCGATAGCTGAAAGTTATCGAGTTTTATCTTTTATATAATTATCGAGTTTCATAATTTTCTACACGAAAACACGTCTACTATCTACATATTTATTTGCTTACATATTACAATTATAACCTGCTTACGAGGTAATAAAATTGCTTTTGAGTATATTGTACCTACATCTTTTGTGACTGAACTGCAATATAAAATTATGCTAAACAAAATGATTCAATAAACATTATTCATGATACGGATAATCTGGGTTCGATAACACCCGGGAAACATTAAATTTTCATTAGTTATTTGCTTCTTCATATATTATTTTATCACATATTTCTTTACTTGTTTAATTTCCTTCTCTTATGATGTGACCATATGTACTATTAAATTATTTTTGTACGATTAGTTGATAATCTACTAAATAAAGAAGTATTTAGTACCTAGTTTTATCTTTCATATTTTACGAATCTAGATGCTTGGGACAAAAATGGACAAAAGTTTACGACACAGACTTTATGGATGTATAATTTTATTCCTTTTTTTCTTCAAATTTATACTTCTTATGTTTGGAACACAGGTAAGTATTATGGCATGATAAGCAGGAATATGAACTACAAAACTACCTATTAATATACTAATTTCCGAACCTATACCTACAGGTCTAAATCATAAAACACTCCTTTAAAACACTTTTCGAAATATAATATATTTGGAGATAAATAACCATATACGCCGCGCCGGGAATTAAGCTGCTGCTTAATTTATCACCGTACATTGGAATTAAACCTGCCTGTTACCATGTGTATAACATTATAGGATTTTGTTTATATGAAGAAAAAAACCTATTAACCAGCAATTTTCCGTACGCAGCGCAGTCCGTGTCTGTCACAAGCTCACAAGTCATCATAACTCTTGAACGGTTGCAGCTATAGCTGAAATTTTGATATGTTGTCCGAACCATTCAGACAACCCCACGACGCGTCGTACTTTTGTACGGTATGTCGTACCGTACTATTTACTGGGTTTTAAGAAGAACTCATATCTCCTCATTGAATTGATTGAATAGACTAGGTAGAAATGAAATATTGTACGGACATGAATTTTAATAAAAAAAAAATCATATATTTTAATAAACATCATACGACTTTCAATTACAGTTAAGAAAGTTTTATCAGAAATTAACACAATCTCCGGTTAAATTTTCAAAAATGTCGAAAATTTAAATATTGAAAATATGTGTAAAATTAACATTTAAAGTGATGTTATCATATAAAAAAATGCCATATCTCTTATCGTTTACGAGATATATTCACATGCTTCATTATTGTACAACAATTCCCCCCAAATTTGGGGAAAATATCAAAAATGTCAGAAATTGATAATTCAAAATTATGTAAATTATGTGATAGCTTACCATTAACAACGATTTTACTCTGTCAGTTTTTACTCGATTTTCCTCTTATAGTTAGCGAGATATTTGAATTTGTATTTTTCTCGAGATACAACCAAAATACAAAATGGCAGATAATCATGAAATTGTTCTGAGTCCGTACTTTTAGCGCCCTGCAGCTATAGCCAAATATACGACAGCTCTACGATTTATACCTATCTTGAGATACTTTGTGAAAATACACACACACAAATTTAATCACCCACACGCACACCCACTCACACATCATTGACCTTTTTTGTCGGTGAAATTGAAATTATGTTACACCCTGTAAGTGTGTTATAGCACGGAAATAATGAGTAATGTAACAATTATTCCAATCTCGTCAATTCCTGATGGTTGAGCTATTGATTGATTTAAAATATTCATCATGTAAGTCTTGTCTAGCCCGTTCATTGGATTTACATGGAAAGTTTTGACCACAGCCTACAAATCCTAAGCTGGAGATGTACCACCCAAATCGTTGAACCATCACTACAATCTACAATGGAAGTAAATATAGAGTCGGATGGCTATAATGTAAGCACATTAGTACCTGCGGTAAATTTAAGTTTTTGATATTCAGGAAAACGCCTTCTTTTATGGAAATTTGCATTTTGAGATGCTTGTATGTATCGGAAGTTGTATGTAGATAGGTACACCTGTATAACCAATAATAGTCCCGATAAGATTAAGCCGGAAGATGTAGGTATACTTTGTTTTGGTTAATTCAGTTACATTTGGGAGTGTCACCATTAAAAATAAAGAATACTTGCGGTTCCTTAATTCATTAGAAGATGAAGAAAGTACTTATATGTAACTTAAACGCCAAAAGAAATAGGCTAATGATGTAGGTACCTAGTCAGAGTTAAAGAGTATGAGTGTATCTCTACAATTCTTTGAATTTGATATGTAAAAAAGTAGGTAGATCTGTAAATCGAAAATGTCAGTACTATAAAATTTCACTATCTATGAGGCAATGAGCATACTTATATACCTATAGCTACTTACGGTTCATGCAAAGATTCAATCACATAGGAACAACAACAGAAAGAGGACCGCCAAGATAACGGATTCTCGCTGTCAAGCAGTAAGCAGTACTGAGTCACGTAGCTCAGTGTAGTGGTGTAATTATTTTAATATTCTTGATTGACAATCTCAAGACACAGAGCGGGTCTGATATAATGTGATCGGATATTGCAAATTTATTCCATGCAGAATCGTACTGACCTACCTGTCTTATACTGGGTCTTACAAGAGAAAGATTTAAAAAAAAAAAAAAATCCTTGAATATTTATTGGTTTGTTTCCTAATTAAGTTTCATGATATATCAATGTTAGAAAATGGAGTTTTTTACAGAACATAATACAGTGGAACCTCTGATACAATGTAAGAGAAACCTGGATACAAGAGAAAAAATTCCGGTCCCTTCAGTTCTCACAGCCAGGTTCGACTAGATAGTATTGAAGTTATTCTACAGCAATGATTTTGGAACCACGGCTCCCGAGACATTGTTTATGGCATGATATCTTTAAGCTATAAATATTTGTGTAATGTAATTTAGATATTTTTTATTAGCAGAAAAAGTGAAGAAAATTTCGAACTTTCCAACTATCTCATTTGACTTCATGAACGATGCGGTCTGTGTTGGAAAAGTCTTTTTATTTTTCTCAACTATACCAACTTCTATCCGTCTCCCCAGTCCCTGCTCGCATCAGGTCTTAACACGTTCGTTACCAAGCCAATTTTTTCAAGTTTTACGTAGGGACCAGGCGGTAAAGTGGCTGTTGCATCCTGGGTACCAAAATGATTTTTTTTGCATATTTGGCATCGTATTTGTACAAGAATCGATCCTATATCTGTTCTAATACTAACAACCTACCTGAAAAAGGCCATATATGGATGTCCGGTCCCTCGATAAAATTTTGATAACGACACATGTGTGTTTCGGTCCCAAAGAAAAACACAAAAACATCCACATATGGCCGTTCGGTAACGAACGTGTTAAAAGACAATGACTGATATCTTTAGGTATAACTGAAACCAAGTCAATGAAATCATTGAAATCGATAACTAGATAAATTGAAAACAAGTTATGATATTTCAAACAGAAATATTATACACTAGAATTCCAGTAACTCGAAATTCATGGAACAGAAGTGTCATTTCAAGTTAACGAGATACATAGTTATTATGTATCGGGATTTCAAATAAGGAGCAAAGTTTGTCAAGATCAACGGGAGAGAATTCGGTGTTGATAAAACCATGAGCGGGAGAGAACTCGTGTCACTCTATCTGACCAAAAGTTGGGTCGGGAGGTAACTCGGTGACGTCCGGACCAAGAATTCTTTCAAGTTAATAAGGTACTTGACTTACTGGGATTTCTAGTTAGCGAGATTCTACTAACTGTAATGTCTATCCTGGTAAGTAAGCACTAGCACTAGCGGAACTGCTTGGACACCCAATACATTGCAAGATTCACAAGGTTTCAATTGAGCTCAAAACAGGCCAAAAACTTCCATGCTGGAGCTTGTGTAATGCAAATTTCTTTCCCGAATCTAAATTTCATTTTAATCTCAGCAAAACAGGTGTGCCTCAGTAGCATGAGGAGAATATTCACACGATGCCTACCTACCTATATGAGAGTCTCCTTTCCTTCTGTTTATGTATTTAATCCGGGATAAAAGTTATCAACTATGTTTATGTTGCTTGGATTCCGCCTCATCGTGTTCAGCAAGCCCAACACTACTCATACAAGTCATATGTCTTACCTGACTAGCATTCCGCGATACTCATCACAAATAAAAAATCCATCTCTATTAATTTCATGGAGTAGATATGCGATCTTGTAACAATATTTAATTCCAAGTTTGAAGAAATATGCTGCTTTCAAAGCTGCTGTGACAGGTATCGCAGGTATTAGTCTTGTTGATAGAACGATTCTCTTGATACGGGGTTTATTCAAAGTCCTATTAAGGAACAATGGAGACATTAATACAATATTGTGTAATATGTTTATCAGCGACAAAGATTTAATTTTTATCCTTTTGAAATTAATTATTTTGTATTACTGATCAACTGATCAATCAAAGTCAGTCTCTTAATTTTAAAAATGGTTTTGCATACAGCTTGTCAGTATGTGGGTATGGTACCCATTAGGGTTGCCAGATCATTCCAGCCCAAACGGGACAAGAACCTAAAACTCCAAAAAAACGGATTTTGGATGAAAATACGGACAAGCCTTTTAACACCCCCCCCCCCCCGGAAGAAAGAAAAAAGCTTTTTAAAAACAACTTTTACTATTCAGATTATTTATTACTTCTCATATTTTTGATTAGACTGTATTTTTTTGACAAAAACTTTTTTACCATTGAGATATGGTAAAATTGGTACAAGTGATATTGTAGTTGAACATTATTTTTAGTTCAGTGAAATCATGTCAGCCGAACACCTGTTCCTGATGTCTGTCATTCAGGTTCATTTGAGAGAAAACTCTCTCACGTAACAGTTTATTATCACCTAAATTACCAGAGGAGATGTGAAACTGGGAAAATACGTCAGTTGACGGGACATTTGAAAAGTGCCAAAATACGGACTCGGAAATACGGAGTCTGGCAACCCTATACCCATAGTCATTGGGACACATTGGCTGACGCGGATATATTATCATCTAATAGAAATAAAATGGCCGGATAAATCGAATTTATATCTTTATTTACGAACAACAATCAAAATGAAGTTGGTAGATGTAGTCCAGAGAGGGATTGGGAGGAAAAGCCCAAGAATACTGGATGCAAAAATTGTAGGACCCTGTATATATTTTCATGTTCTGAGAAAACTCTGCTCAATTAAAATCTCAGTAACTAAGATTAAAGTTTCTCAGGTCTTTGATCGGTAAAAAAAGGAAAAGAGAGAGAGAGAGAGAGAGAAAAAAAGAAAAAGAAAAGTTTTTTCCACTCTTTACTTTCTCTCGAACGCATCAAAATTAAGTATTTCAGGCATATTAACTAGAAAGACTTGAACCGATAACGGGGTCCGATACATTTACTCTGCTATCATAGGAATATAAATCTTGAAAGAAAGTAATTCACTAAGAAGTGCCCTTTTATCTGGGTAAACACTGCACCTAACCCGTTCCCATACGTACTATAAAATAACAATCCGCTATGATTATAAATAATTAAATAATAATTTGTACTACCAAACCCATTTTTGCATACATAAAATCAGAATTCCATATTTCCTGGCAGGGCCGCAAAGTGGTTCATCATCGCATATTCGTATTCAGTACAGGTATTACCAACCATAGAATTTTCTAGGATGGATAAAAAGGTATCATGCACAATGCACATTGTATTGATCCGTTGTCATGATGTCATAATTACTATTACTCACACCGCTAAATTTTTACCAAACTTGGGACTCGAACACCGACCTCCAGGTTACAAGTTCGCCGCCTTACGTACATTTCAAGGCACCAAAAGAAATTTCGATAGATAACAACAAAATAACTTTTGAAGCGAAATCCTGTTTGCAGTATGATTATTACAGCTCTAGACTTACTTACTTACTTACTACATGGCCATCTATACCCCGTTGATATTTAGCCTCATTGACAGCCTGCCTCCATTTAAATCTATCTTGGACGTCTTCTTCTCGTAGTTGTAGTTTTTAAAATTCTTTTCTTATCTGATCTTGTTTTTGGTCTTCCTCTGGGTTTTCGGTCATCTGGTTGGTTTATCCACACTTGACTAGTTGAAAAAAAAACTAATTCTTAACCCCCCCCCCCCCCCTTAACATGGTCCTGATTTCTGAATGTAGATCCTGATGCACACAATTACAGCCAGCACCAGACTCACTCACATGTAAAAGCTCACAACAACTCACACCAGAACACCACTCCGAGCTATTCATTCAAATTATGAATTCAATATTGTACAAGTGTACACTATTATTCATACAAGTACAGGGTATCACAAAGTCCATAATAAGTCTAATTTTCTGTCTCAACCGACCTCAGTGCCTCCATCGCAAACCTGAATTCGGTGGTTCGAGTCCCAAATCTTGACGAAATTTTAATAATTATTTGGTACATCTTCAATGGCATGGTCGGTCACAACCAATATTCCTATGTAACATGAAAGGGAATTAGTATTATACACCCCTGCAAAATAACAAGGAAATAATTATATCTATTTTATATTTTTGAAGGTCCTGTATAATCTTTCAAACTATGCATGTAGTAATAATAACGTGCGAGTACATAGGGTTCATTGATTCATTCGCAATGTAAAATGTAAGCCATATCCATATACAATCATATCTACATTAAACATTATCAGTGTTATAAACCTTTGTTGTAAAATAAACATCTATAAAAAATTGTTAAAAAAAAAAACATTATCAGAGGTAAAGAGTATACTTACACTATTGTATTATACCTACATACCTACATAAGTACGAGTATTAGGTACATAAAGTTATGATAAAATATATATATGATTAAATAAAATAAAAAATGAATGAGTGACCACACCTAGGGATAAGCGATAGTTCCTATCGCCAAGAAGAGAAAAGAAAGTCTCGGAAGGACTTGGTAATTTTCACACTTTCGCCATATTAATTGGTTAAGTGGATAGCCTCAGTGGTTTTTCGTTCAGTGGATTGTCTCATAATAATAATAATATCGCCTTATTTATACTGCCCGATTAAGACTATTAAGTCCCATTATTCCAGCAGTAAGCCAAGACGTATTTTTATGTGGTAAAAATCCCTGGGTTTCGAACCCCGACCTCTGGAATCTCTCTGGATTCACAGAGTGCCGCCTTTACCACAGAGCTACCGGGACAGACATTGGCTATTGGGATAGCTTCGTCAGTAAGATAAGTGCATAAAACCAGACTCTGCGATTTGAATTCTACATTATTTTTATAACTGAAATACAATTTTCGGTTCCCTCTGAATATGAACACTGGCATTTTTATTTGATCTTTAATGTTTTTCATTGAAAAATGGCGGAGATGGATCTTTCATGGAATAGAGGATTTATGGAGGATAAATTGATAATAAACTATAAAGTTTTTACACTTGAAAGATCCCCAGGCAAATGTTGTGATCGATGATCAATTTGATTCAGCTTTATCAAAATCAACGGAATGAAGTCCGCCCACTGACATCATGGAACTGTTGTATTCTAGACTAGATGAATAGGAATATTGTGACAGGTATTACCGATAATAATTCACATTACAACGAGTCAAAAGAGTTTTAATTTCTATTATTTATATAAAAAAATATTGTTACATTAATAATTTAAGTATAATAAAGAATATTCACGTAAGCAGAAGGACCCACCCATACACCTAAATGTCATAACTGCAAACACATAACTGTGATCTTATCTGATTACATATTCATTATTATTTTAAATATAGTTTTGGACTCATAATTAAGTTATAAATTTTATTTATTTAAAATATCTTATACACATATTATCTTAATTTGCATGTTTTTATTTTAAAAGTTAACAAGTAGATAAGGATCTCTCATGAGGCATGTTAGTCATGCTACTTCATGTTAGGTATTTGAGCTTCTACTCTAGATGTTGTAGTACCTTCTAATAGTAATATAAAACTTGCTATGCACGTGACTCTTGTTAATTACTCCAAAAGCCAGTGTATAGGTTGGTATATAAGTATTGTGCTTCCTTGAAACTTGAATGGCTTAAGAAAGCACTCCAGTTCGGTGATTCTCAAGTGAGTCCCGATGGAATTTACCCTATTCCCAGTTTCGAAAGGTAGGTATAGCTGAAAGGAATTTTATATGAAAATGAAAAAGGCATGTTTTTGGGTTTATAAGTTGAATAAAATATTTAGGATCACTCTTTAGAGGTGCTCTCTCTCTCTCTCTCTCTCTTTCTCTCTCTCACACACACCGTTACATTAGTTCAATAGGATCCGTGTCAATCGCGAAACTGAGTGAGAAGTGGTTTGCTAAGAGCCGCTAGTCCAGGACGTCCGATATGAGTCCTATACCTACTTATGTATAAGATAAGATATGGGTACCTACTTATGTATAAGTATTAGTATTGATGAGATCATCGTCCAACTCCTGCCATAGTGTTTAAGGAACTTCAATTTCTTATCGCTGACACGCATTTGTAATGGAAGAAATCGTAATATCTACTTAAGTCACTCGAAGTGAAAAATTTTAGGTGCGTAGGCAAAAGTAGATATTTTTTATGATATTTGAATTCTATAAATACTTGTTAAGTTGTGTGAAAAGGAATAAGTCCCTAACTAGGTCGGGGAATTTTGAATTTTTAAGCATGAAATTCTGTAGGTCAACCGAAATATTCATGCGTGTCAGAGTATCTGAACACTACACAGGAGATCAGGTTTGCTATCAGATAGGTAATTAGTAAATATTATTCTCTGTAATGTTATCAGACGTTGTTGCGGTACACTGCATTTTCGCAATGTCTGTAATTTCCATTAATAACAACATCATATCAATGTTCAGAGATATCAAGTCCATGATGTGTGATGGAGAAATTTCTTGTGCAAATAAAGTACCTACAAGAGTCATTGGCTTGTCATATGAATTACCCTAGCATAACCTTGTTTGGTTTCTTGAAATGCAGTTTCTTGACGTTGTTATCAGGTAATGGCTATTGACTTAAGTGCACATGATTGCTCATAAGTAGATACACCAGTTGATCAAACTGACCAGAGCTCGCGAACTTCAGCTCGATTGGACAAAAATTGCAGCTTTTATCGCGATACACCATTTTGATCTTAGCCTAGCTCGATTTTGCTTAACAAAGTGTCATTCACTTTGTACATTGATAGCCAAGTATGTAAGGAACATACTCTGAAAATTTCAGATCGATTGGACAAAAATTGTAGCTTTTATCGCGATAAGCCTTTTTGATCCAAATCTTAGCTTAGCTCAACCGCATGATAATGTCCAAAAACTACACAGAAAATTCCAAGTATGAATGAAACATACCTTAAAATTTCACCTCGATCGAATAAAATAGAGATTGAAAAATCGTGTTATAAACATACATAGATAGATAGTGACATGAGAGATCCTTCGCTCGCAATGAACACTTAAATGATGAATACAGTCAATGAATATTGAAACTATTGAAAGGGTAGCAAATGCTGAATTGATTGACTAAACATTACTTTGATCAATTACATTTAAATAAATGAAAAATCTCTGACTAACGCCAAACAGATGATTAGTGCTATTGGTTTAGCGCTAGTCAGAGATTTATCACCATGTTTAATAGACTTATTGATAAAAGAACCCTAAAGCTCTACTGGAGCTACAGAAAACTAATAATATTACACCCTTGCAAGTACATAATATTCTCATACATGTGGTTAGGAAAGAGGGATTTCAAACTGATTTATAATAATTATTCAGAAATTCTGACAATTTTGCCAATACTTTCAATTTTCAGGTTTAAGAAACACCGTCCTAATGACTCCTTCACTTATTCTTAGCTCATTGGTTCCTTCTTTTCACTGGTTCCTAATTGTCATCCTTGAACTTCTTCCATACTTTGCGATACTATTTCCATAGAGATACAGCAATTGTCAGATATAATAACGATGTAAACTTATAAATCATGTGAATACATTATTTTGGAACAACTTTATTTTATTGCACATGGGCCACCTATCGTTTTTACCAGAATTTCAGGGTCATCCAGGTTGAACCCGTTTATAGTCATAATAAATAACGCTATTTTATTTTTGGTTTTACCAGCCATAGAAAGAAGAATTTTTTTATTATGAATCTCCCTGGGAAGGTCCCATGGGGTTCTAGATTGATGAAATTATTCACATTTCATGTCTCACTGATGTATTTTGTTGGTTGATAGTTACGACTTGCGAGATCTTGCTAATTTTTGGTACTCTTATCCTGATGTGGTATAGAATTCCTAGCTTGTACATCAAAAATGGACAGTATAAGTGATTAATGAAACGTGAGATTAACTGATTATGATTAATACGGAGATGAAAGATTAATATCTCTTGCAATTTCAATATCGAACCAATTTTTTAACAGAATTCTTGATTCTCAATAGTAAAGACATCAATTCAATTCATATAATAAAAATATTTTATACCTACGTGGTTTGTAAACATGTTTTCTAAATCCCGAGTATGAAATACGACACTATTCATACAAGAGAGACATCAGCGAACAAGTTGGACGACCTTGAGTCTAAAAAAGTCAAGGCCATTGTAAAAAGAGTACGGTAAATACGTGTAGGGGATCAAGAACATGGAGTTGGATTAAAGGACATGAGGACATGGAATAAAGTTACAGTTCAGGGGGTGTGCTGATTACATAGACATGCACCTCATAAACTAGAGCTTATGGGGTCTGGGGTGTCGAGTAATGTCTACCTATGAGATATCTTATACCTATGAGATAATAGACCGGATAGTAAAAAAATACAAAAACAGCCATATACATCTTGTCCAAGTTCCAGACCGTTTTGATAATGTCGGATTGAATTACCACATAAACCGTGTAAACAAAAGTATTTACTTCCATACAAAAAAATACAAGAACCTTACAACATATAAAACAAGAGAATTAATAAATAACTGGGACTACAATGGACAAACTATAATTAATAGAAATGGGATGAATAAAATCTGCAGACAAATAGGAAACAACATTTCAAATCATAAGAAAACCCCAACTGAAACCAATAAGTACAATACAAAAACCCAATTTCCTATTTACCAAGAAAAAAATTGGAAAACTCAAGCATACCATCCAAGACCCACTGTATCATCAACTAAAAATACACCGCCGCAATATTCAAGAAACACTCAACACCAACAACCACAACCTGAGCTGCATAACCACCCTGAACCACATATCTCACATCACTTCTGGCGACAAGGCACTCGAACCCAGCCTCCTTCACGTCCATACAACCGCACCCGAGCTCAAACTGCATCAGATCCATCCAGCTGCACTCAAACTCAACCTCCACCACGTTCATCAAACCGCCAATGGGGACAAGAGACACAACCTCAAGCTGCTTGGAAACGAGGCAGAGTATTTGAAAATACACAAAAACTGCAAGTACACCCAGTATTCCGCAAGGAACAACACAAAGACTGTAGATTTTCTTTCGACTACGATAAAGACTTTCCTACCTACCGATCACGTACTAACAATCAACAAAATCGCACTCTAGGTAATCATAACAATATTTTTACCTCTAACCGACGAGCCTGAGTATATACCAGACGATAGCCTATTTATTTCAACCATTGACACTGTACATAACGTTTTACATAATGACACTGTACATAACTCTGACACTCATTCCTATTCTATTTCTGACAATAATCAGCACTTTAAAGTGCCTCGAGTTTCTCATCCTTCTAAAACAAAAAGAACTCGTGTTAACCCTCCTACTTCTTCAAGTAAACATGAAATATACTATCAAAATGTTAGAGGGTTAAGAACTAAAATTAAACAACTTTTTTGTGGTCTATCGTCTCACCAATCTGACATTTATGTTTTTACAGAGACATGGCTAAACGATACCATTCATACAGCAGAACTAGGATTTGATAATTATATTGTATATCGTACTGATCGGGGACCTTCTAACTCTGAATCTTCTGAAGGAGGAGGAATCCTAGTGGCCATCCATAAAAAAATCCAGTCATATCAAATAACAGTAAATAATAATAAAATAGAACACACCTTTGTACACGCAAAAATTAAATCTACCAAGTTCATTATAGGAGGCATATACTTACCTAAACCATCTATACAAGTAGTTAATGATCTATTAGAATCGATAGAAGAAATACAGCTAAAATATAAAAATATCAAACTACTATTACTAGGTGACTTTAATTTACCCAATATTTCATGGACTCCGTCATCTGAACCAAAAATACAAACTCCAGCAGGTAATCACACTCCCCATTCTGAACTCCTCATATCTGTACTAACTGATTACCACAAACTCGAACAATTTAATTACCTGAAGAACGAACATGGTACCATATTGGATTTATTGTTTACCAATCTTCCAAGTAGCGACTTATCAGTAACAACATCCACTGACCCTATCCCGATACCGATAGATAAATATCATCCTCCGTTAGAAATTTTACTTAATATTAAAAACAAAACCAAAACTGTAAAAAACAAAGTATGTGATATCCATAAACGTAATGAGGATTTCTACTGCTTTCAGAAAGGTAATTATGTTGCACTTGAACGTGATTTAGCAGAGACTGACTGGATAACAGAATTCCAAAAATATAATGACATAAACTCAGCCGTGTCTAAATTTTATTCAATTTTAAAAGAAAAAATGACAACTTTTATACCTAAAAAGACAATCAAAGACCTCAAATTCTCGATCTGGATGTCTAAAGAATTGAAAGAACTAATAATCCAAAAGAAAATAGCCCATAAAAGATTCAAAATTAGTAAATTAATCAGTGATCATACCATTTTTAAAACTCTAAGATCAAAATGTAAAATTAAATCCGAAAAAGACTACACTGATTATGTCCAAACTAAAGAAAAAGAATTTTCTAATAGACCTGAAAAATTTTGGGAGTACATTAATTCGAAGAAAACAAATAATGGATTACCATCAATAATGAAATTTGACAACAATACATCCAACGATTATCTTGAAATAACAAATTTCTTTGCGTCAAATTTCTCGTCAGTATATTCCAAAGAACAATTAGCTCCTCCAAATTTCAATTTTGAGAATACACTTTCTACACCATTGAATAAAATAACAATTAATCCCAATGATTTATACAAATCAATGAAAAAACTTAAATCTGACTCCTCTAGTGGTCCAGACAGCATTCCCCCTATATTACTTAAAGAGTGTGCCTCTGCATTAGTGAACCCACTCTGCTTTCTATTCAACTGGTCGCTATCCTCAGGGTCTTTTCCTGATAACTGGAAAACTTCATACGTCATCCCTATCTTTAAGAGCGGAGTAAAAGAAAACGTGTCCAATTATAGACCTATCAGCAAAATATCAACTATCCCAAAATTAATGGAACAACTTATTTACAAACAAATACAACCAATCTTAACTCCACTTTTAATCAACCAACAACATGGGTTTGTAGTAAAAAAATCGACAACCACTAACCTTTTATCATTTACTGACCATGTATGTAATATAATTGACAAAGGAGATCAGTTTGATTGTATAATGACAGATTACTCTAAAGCATTTGATAAAATAAATACAAATATTCTATGTGCAAAACTCCGTGCATATGGTATTTTAGATCCTATGCTTTCCTTTTTCTACAGCTATTTCTCCAACCGTACACAAATAGTAAAATTAAAAATGATGAAAACGGACAATAACAACTGTCAGTGTTATCAAGATAAAAAGATAAACAACTATCTCACATACTTATCTGAACCTTTTGATGTTTTATCTGGCTGTATTCAGGGTGGGCATTTATCAGGTCTCACTTTCAACCTTTATATTAATGACATTTACTTTTACCTACCAACAACATTCTGGTTATTTGCTGACGATAAACGAACCGGAATGAGTATCAATGGACTATCTGACTCTACAGGGTGGACCAAAAAAACGTTTACACCCGTTAATGGTAGATTACTGACGACATTTCCAGGCCGGATCTGCAATCCGTTTTTTCGGATTCGCTTTCGTAACTGCACAAAGTGATTTTTTGCAACTTTCTGAAAAAGTCCGACTTTGGCTTATTCTTCAGGTCAGTACTTTTTTCCTGTTTAAGATGAGTTGATTCTGAACAATTTTGCAGAAAGCCAACAAAATTTCGATGATTCTAGCTACACTACTTTGTTTCTTACGATTTGGTTTGTCATATTTTTTTACACCTGAACAGAAAAAAAACACCCAAAAAAACTTTTTTACTAAATAAAACACTCGACATTTGTCCGAACAAATTTTGGCACAGACATGGGCAAGTTTGATAAAAGTTGGCGGCCGCCCCGAGGATGCTAAAAAATAATTTTACGATTTTTTATCACGTGATCTTCTGGGAAAAAATATTAGATATTTGCCAAAAACTCTTCGAAAATCCTAAGAGTTTTCTAGCTGTAGACTGTGTAAGGGCGTCTTGTATTGTTTACAAAAATTGTTTACATTGCTTTTTTTGAATACCGCGGTCTCACATGCCTTCATCAGCCAGTTTAGGAAAATTCAAATGATCAATTTCGTGCTTCTCAGATTGTCAGTGGTGTTAGCTAAATGTGGTAGCGCTAAGAGTGTTAGACGCATGATCGAGGTTCAATTCTCGACGGTCAATATTATTTTAATTATCAAAAAAATCTGATGGAATATTTTATTCATTTTATATCAGAATAATCTGACCTCTTGTAACACCAACAACTTATGGTTATACCATCTGTAAATTGAGTTATATCAGATACTATTGGTATCACAATACACATAATTATTATTCATGTAAGCCCCTGAGAGACTGCCTTGATAATGTAAGGATGGTTTTTCTTATGCTTCCCTACGAGAGAAAAAAAAATAATAAAAAAAATAGCGAATTTTCCAAACGAAAATAGAGTTTATGAAATAAACCCAGGTAAATATGTAGGTAGATTCTTCTATCATAAACAATACTAATTAAATAACAAATATTTACCAATTGCCAACTCTTAATAGAAGTCTTGAAAAAACAAGATAATATTTTGTAAAATGAATAAACTTTTGCAGTCTTTATTATGTTTTATACTATTTTGATATAAGTAGTCACTGTGGCAGAGCGAGTTAGCGCGCTAGGCATTGCACACATGGTGACCTGGGTTCGATTCCCAGCGGGGGAGGATTTTTTCTGCTCTGTACTTGGATGTTCGGGGTCCACTCATACCTCGTGAGGAAAAATGAGTAGTTACTTGTATGAGTAACGACCAGTGGCGGCATTACCAGAGTAAAAAGAAATTAATGTAATAGAATAATTCGAAATGTAAAGGAGGCTCTTAGTAATGCTGCGCTACCCACAAAAATTGTGAAGAGGCCTTGTGCTTCACCACAAAGAAAATCATACATACATACTATTTTGATATAAACAAAAAGGTACTTAAAAAAACATTTTGTGTTAGTATGTTCAATGAGAAACGATTAGAACCGGTCCGAACGCCAGAGCCAGCAAAAAATTCATGACTACAAAATAAAAAAGACTGTTGCCATTTTTTATTTAGCCATAGTACACACTATGGATTCTCCTCACACAATTTTTTGAAACCAATGGTGACTTTAGTACCTTCGTTCTAACTCAGAACTGGTCCCTCTACCTTTTGCCTTTCTATCTCTCTCTCTTTCGCTCTTTTCCTCTCTCTCTCTCTTTCGCTCTTTTCCTCTCTCTCTCTCTTTCGCTCTTTTCCCTCTCTCTCTCTCTCTCTCTCCCTTCTCAATTCCCTTAGAGGAACTGTTGGAAGTGGCGTCCACCTTCCTGGATGCAAAGGTTGAACCTCTTCATCATGTTCCGTCGAATGTTGCGGAAGATTCCAGGTTTTTCTGTCAGGTCATCGAATGCCAACAGGATTCTTGCTACCAGATTTCGTAAACTATGTTTTTCACGTGATCCCAAATGTTCCTGTTGGCAACTCCATATGATAAATGCGTATCTGCCATTTCAGCATCCGAATTATAATAATGTAACTTGTACTAAAAAAACTTAAGAAGTTTAAAGATAATATTTCATAGAATGCAGAAAAATATGCTTGAAAACTATCATCGAGAAACAAACAATCATTCCTTTGACTGGCCTTTAATTAATTCCAAGGAAAATAATTATCAGACATAAATAGCTAATTACTCTTTGAGTACAAGACGACCCTACACGGTCAACACTTTTAAGATTTTGAACATCATTTTTTGAGACTTACCTGGTTTGTTGACCCAGAAGATCATGTGTATAAAAAATCGTAAAATTATTTTTTAGCATCCTTGGGTTGGCCGCCAACTATTATCAAACTTGCCCATGTCTGTGCCAAAATTTACTCGGCCAAATCTTGAGTGTTTCAAAGTGTAAAAAATTTACATGAGAATTTTTTTTCTATTCAGGTGTCAAAAAAGATGCCAAACCAAACCGTAAAAAACAAAGTAGTGTAGCTAGAAACATCGAAATTTTGTTGGCTTTCTGCACAAATGTTCAGAATCAACGCATCTTAAACAGGAAAAAAGTTCTGACCTGAAGAATAAGCCAAAGTCGGACTTTTTCAGAAAGTTGCAAAAAATCACTTTGTGCGGTTATAAAGGCGAATCCGAAAAAACGGATTGCAGATCCGTCCTAGAAATGTCGTCAGTAATCTACCATTAACGGGTGTAAACCTTTTTTTGGTCCACCCTGTATACAATTACAATCAGCTCTCAACTCTCTTTATGAATGGTGTCAGATTAATAGAATGGAATTAAACGTCAACAAATGTAAAGTAATGTCCTTTCATCGTAAGAAATCCCCATATATCTTTCAATATTCTATTAATAATATTCCTCTTGAAAGAGTATATCAAGTCAAAGACCTAGGAGTTACTTTTGATTACCAATTGTCATATAATGAGCATTATTCTATAATAACTAAGAAAGCATTCAAACTTCTTGGCTTCATTAATAGAAACAGTCGGGACTTTAAAAATCCAAAAACATACACCATACTATATTATTCATTTGTTAGATCCATACTTGAATATGCCTCACCTGTGTGGTCTCCTTACTATGAAAAACATAAATCAAAAATCGAATCAGTACAACATAGATTCCTAAGGAGCCTTGCTTTCAAACAAAATAAACCTATGAGCATAACAGACCATAATTATTCGGAAATAATGAAAGCAAATAATGTGATTAGTCTAGAACACAGGCGTAACACAAATGATGTTTTGTTACTTTTTAAAATATTAAACAATAGAACTGTTTTACAAGAATTACTGGAGGAACTTTCATTTAGGACAAATCCTAAGAATACTAGAAACAAAAATCTATTGTATGAAAAATCTTGTACAAAAAACTATTCTTTTTTCAAGCCCTTCAATCGTTTTATTCGCCTTTTTAATGAAGCTTGCGAGAAAGACACTTCAATCGATCTTTTCTTTGATAGTTATGAATGTATAAAAAATAAACTGTTCCAACTGAATAATATCTAAACAAAAATATCAATATTGTCCAATTTTCAATTATCAATTTTTTAATTAAGTTTATTCTAAGTATTTATATTATATCTTAGTATAAGTTTTTGTTTGTAATTAATTTACAAAAAATAAACATGGGTTAACCCCGTTAATATGTTAAAATCTAAAAAAAAAAAAAAAAAAAAAAAAAATCTTGTTCGGCAAATGGTATTTGTTATCATAAGTACTGATAAGAACAAATAGTTTTAACTTGAAAAAAGTCTCAGAGGAAATGATTACTATGCATTGTATCACAACGCACACCTAGTGCAAAAGGTATATGTAACTCAAAAAAGACGATTTTTCAGTAAGCGATTAAAATCGTTTATTATTATTATTTTTAGGATTTTTGAGAATTTTCTTTCCCAATCGATTTTTTGAGTTACATACCTTTTGCACTAGTTGTGCGACAAGAGCTTCTGAGGTACTTGGAGCTCAAAAGATACCAAATGGTCCGAATACATTACCTTTGAGCGATGGAGAAGTTTTATAAAAACCTACATATTAACAAAAGAACCGCATATTTAGTACACAAGATTTATTTGTATACTTCAGGATTTTAGATTACAAATACATACAACATCGTACATAAAGTAAAAGGTTGCATTATTTCCTTTGAGTAGATGTGCCTAGCTAGTCGTATATTACACCCGTATATCTTTCATCTATCCTTACCCCAAGCACTTCCCCGCTCTAGGAGGCATGACGGCGCCCCACGGGGGTTCTCAATAACACAAAAGGGCACACTTTTGACACCGAAATTATTTCCCGTGGGGGATACGTAGCACTCCTGGCCAGGTGGTTTCCATCAGGATGCAAGGAGCGGGTAGCGGGGAGGGAAGGTGGGGGGGTTGTTTTGAACCATTTTAATTTAGAGAAAAGCCTCGAAAGGGACCCGTCGAAATTAAAGGAGATATTAGATTCTTTGATATGTTTTAGTCTCTTTAAAATCCCATCAAAGATCATTTCAGACGGGTGGTTTACCCTTCATTCGCTGAAAAATCACATCAACCTCACACAGCCCGGGTGAAGTCTATTCAATACACTACATAATCTTTCTTCTTTAATGATTTGTGAAAAATTCCAATGTATACCAATATGCTATTTAAAGCGGAATCAGATTTTTGTGACGATTTTTTTCCATGTTAGCTACCATTATAATAAGTTCGGCAAGAAGGTTTCCTATCTACTTTAATTCCAGCCGAGACTTTTGACGACACCCCCATCAGGATAGCAGCAGAACCAGATACAATAACTCCACAAATAGCCAACACTCCATTCACTATCCTCGCAGTAATAAAAAAATCTATCCTGTCCTAGTCCCTAATCTCTCCTATTCCTAATCTTTTCTAAAACTACCGCACTCGTGCTTTTTTACGATCGGTCATAAAAAGATACAGCTGTAAGGAAAAGTAGATAATCGTAATGCTAATGCATTTCATTATTACATGTGCAATATGATGGTTACTTGGGACTGAAATAGTTTGAGTGGACAAACTCTACCCTTGACAGTCTTGACTATTTAAAGGTGTTCGATTGAAATCAAAGAAAGTACATTTTTCAGGGGCTTTTGTGTCGACCTATGCAACCATAAGAAGAAGAAGAAGTAGACTTCAGAAGAGGGTTAAAAATAAAAAATACGACCATGTCTCTGTTCACGTTGTCAGTGAGAGTCGAAGCCTCTGTCAGAAACTCAGAATAATAGCCTAAACTTGAGAGTCTAAAGTATCAACAAATCCTCGGCCAGGAGAAGAAAGATTCAGAGGAGATGTGAGGAGGACAGGATGTGTCGCTACAGGGAGCTTGCAGCGGTCCCGAATGTAATAAACTGTAATGTATTGTCACACAAGCAAGGCACCCGGGAGGCCGGGTCGTACTGTTTGTGTTGCTAACCTCTTCTGGGGATCAGGTCGGGGAGGAGGGAGCCTTATCTCATTCATCTGTTATGGTTTGGTTTAAACGTCCGTAAATGAATGACAATGATGTTGTTGTTGTTGTTGTAGCCAGCTTGGCTACAGCTGGAGGGGTGAGTGATGGTCTCCGGCCAACTTTATTTCAAAGTTGGCTCGTCCTGAGCCACATATTTCTATGTGCGATCAACCATCATGAGGACTTGGACTTTTCTTTATAAGCCATTAAACCCTTAGGAAACTGCAAGCTAGCCTGGCTCGTAAGGGTTGGCTAGTCTGTTCTCTGTTTATAGTCCTCTAGCGGGACACTGGTCTTCTCCCTGTTTAACGTCCCCCAGTCAGACTAATGACAATGATATCAAGGAACAGCACCCGTAGCAAATGGTGTCAAGGGATAATACCTACTCTGCTAGATGGCAGTCCGAATCCCAGAACACGATAAAATACTTGGTAGAAAAAAAAACCCCAAGGATTTTTTTTTAAAATCCATGGTTTAAATAAAAATGAAATTAGTTTTCAATACATCTATAAAAAATTCTTTAAAAAAAATAGTTTTCATCGAATTAGAACCAATTTGTCAAAAAAGTCAGAATATTATTTTTTGTCAAACCAACACAAGTGCCTGTCTATTCTACGCTTTTTACTTTCTATTATTACCTGAAAAGTATAAAAAGCATTGTAATCAGTCACTTTCAAAAAAAAGTTGATAACATGTTTGAACGAATTATTCATTCTACGAATAAATCTATGAATGATTCCCTCCGGATCTATAGATATAGGTAATACATCAATCCGTGTCCAGCATGGCTTTCACACCGAAGAGCTAGTCAGGGTCATCAAAAGTTAAAGTGAGTAGGAGTTGTACCGCACTAGACATCACACTTCATGATAAAGTGAATCGAAATGTTGAGACAAGGAGACATGATAATATGTATTATGTTTGAATGGCAGTAAGAATAAAGGTCAAATTGGTGAATATAGATTTCAGGACACTTAAGGTATGTATGTACCTATGTATATATTGCCAAGATTTGAAAAGTTACTCCTTTTAAAAACTTAGTTTTTCTTTTTGGCACTTTCACAATTCAATTATGTATAGTATAAAATATAGGTCTGATGCTATGAAATTACAATATAATTTTTGAGATTTTTTTTTGTTGCCAAATTTACAATGGAACTTCCTTCCAAGTATCGTAGTTCCTGTGCATTTATATACTCACGTAAAAAAATGCACGGATCACAATTGATATATTTTTTTTGGCATTGGTTATTCTCCTTATCATGGGAACTTGCCATACAGCCATGATAATTTATTAATGATCAAGAAACAAAGATCTAGTGACAATAATTTTTTAAGAGACTTTTATATTCAGCATGTTCAAGATTCCAACCTGCTTGCGATAACTTCACTGATCTGATTGTGATAGTTGGGATGACGCGTCCCCACTGGGGGTGGGCACAGATGCCGGGCTACGGGTGGTGGTCTCAACATGGGAGAAGTCGGCCACAGGACTCTTCCTGAGCAGGAATCTGTGCACAGAGTAGATCATGAGGCTGGTCAACACAACGAGCAGCGGCAGAGAGGTCCAGATGAGGTCACTTCCGAAACAGTCGCAAGAGAAGAGATTCATTGTTCGTCCAAAAAAATCGATTCGAGGCTAATGAAATTTTCAACTTAAATGTAGGTACACTAGAATTTTAAATGTGAAGTATCCATGCACGATTTTTTTTAATTTTTATCTATTATACAAAAATTATGCGTATTGTGTGTTGATTGGAAACATTCGATGTTAGTTAGATGTATCCATTTTTGGTGGATGCTCATTTGCTACTTGGCTATTCATGATAATCATGATTCAATTGGCCAAAGTTGCCTGGTTGATTGAAAGTAGGAAATGTCATTTTAATATCAGCCATGGTAAAGACGTGAAGGTTCTATACAAATTATTATATCTCGGTTTTATTTTCTTAACATATCAACAGAACAAAATGTGAAATGTTTATCTTTCAATTTTATCAACCAACGTCTATAATTGCATCTTATTTCATAACTTTAACCTGCTAATTTGCAAATTAAATAGTATTTTCAAACCAGCTTGGTTTCCAACGAAATGAAAATGTTGTAATATATTTATATGTTATGTATTTTTTTGTTTGCTTATGCCTAATCAAATTCTAAATGAAATATTCACAATAATTGCAGTGTAGAATTGAACACGAGCTTGAAATTCTTTCCATAGCCACTGTTCACATGCCAACATCAAGAATGTGAAATGCAATTGCGGTTTCTCTTTTGTGAATATTTTTTAAAACAAAAATATCGAACTGGACCGGACTGAGAGCTAGAGAAACATGAAATTGCCACGGCGTGGCACGGTGGTAAATAGTACCAACATAAATTGACAGCAAGTCCTAATAGCAAAATACATAAATACTTATGTAATGTAGTCTATGGTAACAACGTAATTTCGCGAAGAGCTGGATGTACTGCCAATAGTTAGTAAAAATAAAATAAAAAATACTTTCCTTAAATAAATACTGGTTTTTTTATTATTTATTTACTTTCCTTGTAAATAAAGAAATACTGGTTTTTTTATTTTTTAGATATTTTTAGTAGTTTTCGAGAAACTCAGGCCTAGGTGAGACTTTATGGAAGCCCTGTGTATAAATGCGAGCACAAAATAACATTCTATCGGAAATATTTGCTTCGGCGTGTGGGAATCGATCCCATGATCTACAATCAAAGCTTGTATCAGAATTAGTTGTGTGACCACTAACAGTTGATCCGCAGATTTACTTCAGAGCACTTTATCTACTTAATTAATGTAAATTTTTCATAATCTATAATGCGGACTTGGGCGATGAAAATGTAAATGTTGTCTAATTCACAAATTATTCATTTTATCTGAAGAGATTGTGCTTATTCGAGTAAACTCTCTTTTGAAAATTCTCACTCTCCTATTCTTCTTCTTTTTCTCCTTTCTCTCTCTTGAATTCAGAAAACAAGTGTCTGTACAATTACAATACATGATAATGATAATACTATGCACACTTGCACAGCATAGTTCTGTTATGTACTGAGCATACTTGAATGAAGCACTGGCCCGCAGTTTAAGAACCTCCTCATCCTCCAAGGGAATGCGTGGAACGAGTGCTATCCTTCACCACCTTGATAGCAATCGGAATGAATGGACTGAAAGTGCATTCACTGCAAATAAATTGCACGGATTTAATTGGCAAAGCTCATTATCCTTATCAAATGATCCGTGGCATGCAAATTAGACGCACATAATTGCAAGACCTATCCTGATAGCCTGACCCTGTTTACACAGAGAGGTAATTAATAATTCTCACACGGTTTAAAAGAATCTGTGGGTACCTGCGTTCTTAATCTATCGCAGTGATCTGTGGCCGTAATCTATGAGACATACCAAAGTATCTTTGTCACTGTAGGGTAGTATACAAAGGTATGTATTAAATAATTATACTATGCATATAAATTGAATGATGCCATTATTTATGGGTTTTAACTACAGGGTGTATAATAATTATTGTGTATAACAGCAGATCGAGTCAACAGCTCGACCTACATACGTAGCTAACACCGTAGGTATAGGATATTTAATTATAATAATAATAATAATAATAATATCGCCTTATTTATACTGCCCGATTAAGACAATTAAAGTCCCATTATTCCAGCAGTAAGCCCAAGACATATTATTATGTGGTAAAAATCCCAATTGGGAGGATAACATGTCATGTCCCGGCTGGGTTTCGAACCCACGACCTCTGGAGTCTTTGGATTCACATTTTGGAAAGTACACAAAATGTACATTGGAATTATGTACATTTTGGAAAGATGTGTGTATTGTATATAGCAATATGCCCAATTAGGTAAAATATTCGCGCGATTTTGAACAAACACTGCCCAATGTTCCAATTCCAATGTGGTGAAAATTCTGGAAAACATAAATAAACAGACAGACGTCTGATATCCGACCTAGCACTGATGGTGATTGTAGGTTGCACTTGCAATACTAATATCCTCACTAATGTCTAGTTTGTTAAGAGATGCATGATACAATTGATACATGCATCTTCTCACTTAATTCATGACACTGATCAAATAGAAGAGTTAGGAGTTGTAGGTACATTAAGTGTTTGTTCACCAGCATTCTTTACAGCAAAACATACCTACTAATTAAAATTATATTAATTTTTAGATTGTTTAATAATAGAGGAGATATTAGAATAGTAAATGCGTATTCTGTTCATTTCTTACAATAGAGATATCACAATGTTTCCTCCGTACATGACGGTGCAATAATAGGTAGGAAGTAATTATGTAGGTATGTAAATCTGAGTGTTTTTTCTGGGTAATGGTTTAAACTTTTGACTGAAAGGTAAATTTTCCCGGTATTAGGAAGCTTCAAAATTTGACTCTTCTAAAACCATTATAGTGCTGGACCATTAAAATAATTGCTTTGTTTTTAGCACATTGCATTCCTAGAAAATCCTGCTTTGTCATTTTGCATAAGTTTTAGAAAACAGAAAATATCAAAGGGGTTTTCCCTGGAAGGACGAATAGCTGGATTCCCTAGAAAATTTCAGTTTTAAGCTAAATTGGTCGGTTTATGAAACTCGGGCTGAAATTTTAGTTACCTACGTGTTAGGGTTTACTTCAGGAATAATGGAAAACGAATGGCCAATACAAGAGCTTTAATATAGATGAAATAATAAAACCTGTATCTGTAGTGAGTAGGGCTGTAGGGCGTAGGACTAAAAGGGTCTTTTTATCCAACAGTTTCGGTGCTATCACAAATGTGGTGAAAAAGCGGAGACATTGCTATTGTTTGGTTTTTTTAGCCTTTCCTAAAGCAAAATTCCACCACAAATCCAGAATCCAGAAGTTTTATCTCAAAAATGTCAGGATGATGAGTCAAATCCCGAGCTCCACACTTTTCAATGCCCCTAGTATCAGGGTTGTGCTATATTCTATATTATGCAGTTCTAATGAGGAAGCACATTGGAAAAGTTCTAATTAATTAATCGAGGGTTCATACAGGCTCTCCCAGCAATGCAAGAAATGTAATGAATAAGGCGTTAATATAAATACTTAAATAGGTCAAACTGAATGACTCAGAGATGCGTTTTGCATAATGTATGCATCTCTCTCGCTCTATCTAATGTGGAGCTCGTATGAATGGTGAATTATACATTTGTGAGTGTGACAGGAATAAGTAGGGCGTTAGATGTCGTATAATATACATTTGCCATTGACACTGAGACAAATCTTATCTATAAAGACAATAAACGGGTTGACACGAGAGTGGGGTCGGAGTTCGATTTCTGATGAAAGCATAGACTTTAAAATTAATTTTTAAACTATTGATGGTTGGAACACTAGATAAAATACTTCAACCTTTACTTTAGTACAGGTAATTTAGTATTAGTATCAATATCAATCGAGCATTATTATTTCAACATAGGTAATTTAAGTACTATCCTGGGTATTACCTACCTTTCCTGCTCCTATTTTCCTCACTTCTTTATGATTGTAGGTTGTTTGGTTCTGAATTTCACAGTTTCCGGCTGAATAGGTGCCTTTCCTAACCTTGTTAAGGGTGTCAATGATTTGTGTTATTGTCTGTAACTCCAGTGATGCAATAAGTATCTACTATCTAACTAAAATAATAATCAAGATTCCTGCTGTTCCTTTTACTGTATATTATCTACACTATTATCCAGTTTTCTAACAAGTAGGTAAATTGCAACACCGCACTGTACCTTGGTTCATATCTAACAGTAATATCTCTGGTGCCTAACCAGACAGACACAAGTCTACCGTCACAGTACCGTCTGTGGTCCGGTGAGCTAGGAACACATATATGGGAAGTCGGTGGCTATAAATCTATGCCACAATATTTGGCCAAGTGCATCCTGGAGTTCATAATGGATCCATTGTTCCCGGCGGAACTCACCAGAACCAAGACAGAGATGGCAGGTCGAATTTAGTGCTGCCACTGCCTGTCTACTACTGTGGCTACTGATAGCAGTAGCTGTACCCATACTATTATGAATTTATGAGCTAAGACAGTAAATTCAGTAAATTAGGTGTGTGAAATACCAACACACATGGAACGTCTTTTGCTTTTCATCTTAAACTAGTTCTATTGGAAAAACAATATTGAAGAACTACTTTATTTAATTTCTAACATAATATGAGCAATATAAGTAAATAAAGTAGTGACCGTGACCGATTGGATTGGCTTACATTCAGGTGACCCGTGTTCGAATCCAGGCTGCGTTGAAAATATTCTACAGAGTCCGCCAGTGATGAAATGCCTTTTCAAAATGAAGTACTGTGAAATGGCTATATTCAAGAAACTGAAGCTACATAATATTTTTTTATTTATTTTAGCATTGATTTCTTGTATTCTTTATACATACAAACTCTATTTCGTGTTAATATAGGTCGGCTGACGCGTGTTCTCTTGACGACCGCTAGCCTCCCGCGAGCTTCCTTGATATATTATGTAGACCAGATAGTAAACCTGTCTTGACAGGAAAACTTGATTGAGAAAATCCTCCATGCATTATTATACCTACCTGATGCAAGCTGCCAAGCTCTAGCGAGCAGCACTCGACGCCACGGAAGTTTGCAATTAGCAAGCCATTAACACCGCCAGAATCCTTCCATCTGTTCTTGTTCACATATCAGACGGTTTGTTTACATTTTTATCGCCGGTTGAACAGTTGTCTTCCTGGTTTATTTCGAGATTCCACATGTCAGGATAGAGTAACATAATGGAGTGTCAGTCATCAGCCAGGGTGAGGAGAGGAAGAAGAGAAGGATACTTTTTGGAACTGCTTCAAAAAACTCAAGGAATTTATTCATATTCGTTTCGAACATAAAAAGCAAAGGAATAAATCATGTGACGTTTGAAATAAAATATTGACGAGGAAGGTATGACTCAAAATTGAAACGTTGGATATTCTTTCTGAAAGGATGGAAATTCTGTAGACTTGCAATATAGGCAGTCTGGAGCAGCACATGGCTCTAGGAATGTTGTTGGACATTATTGCGAGGATTACGTTGTGCAACGAAGCTTCCAAGTTCCATACGTCACGATACGTTATTATGCAAAGTATGCGAATTGCAGAGATCATGACGATTGAAACCCAAGCTTTTAATGCTCCTTCTATTTTATTTGTTTTATTTCTAATCATCCAATGTCCTTCTGACCTATTTTTTCAAAAGTGAAGAAATCCAATGGATCAAGATTAAAGTTGCAAGTGATAGGTACCTATTGTGAATCAATATTAGTAATATCACATTTCGAAGTGACGAAGCGAAGAAACAAAAAAAGTTCGAAATCAATTATCACAGAAATCATTACGAAACCATCAATTACATTTCCGGAGCCTTCAAACAATATGATGGGGTCTGATAGGAAAAATCAGAGGAGGATAATGTGGTTTTTTACATGGCACTTCGGATTTCAGGTTCAGTAGAAAAGCTTTTGTTGATATATTTTCATGAAATAATATAACATAATCCTACTACGCAATACAAAAGAGCTAAAAGTAGAAAGAGAAATGCAAAAACGTATCAAATACATCTCGGTTCTTGTACAGCGGAAACGAATGGAATATATTGCTTTTGAAAGGGTAAATGTAAAAATCAAATGGTTTTGGTAGGATTCTGGAAACAGTACATAATACTAGGGACGTCTCAAAAGTAAGGTTCCCTCTACTCTATAAAAATTTTCCAATTTTTTTTAAAACAAATTTTTTAATGCATTGTGTTCAGTAACATTATATCATTATGCTACATAATTTCCAGCTCGACCAATGCATTTTTGGAACCGAGGGAGCAACTTATGTACACCCTCCTGGACACACTGCCCGTGCAAACTAGAGGTCCAAGTACGGACAGCGGTCTTGAGCTTGTCGTCGTTTCGGAAGCTTTTCCCTCCCAAATAAACCTTCAGAAGGGAAAACAAGTGAATGTCACTTGCTGCCAAGTGACATTCACTTGAAAGCAAGTGACTTTTGAAGAAACAAGTTTTCTTGTTCCACGATAACGCTCGCCCCCACTCGGCTCGAAAGACTCAAGATCTCCTTAACTCATTCAGATGGGAAGTTTTTGGCCACCCACCATATTCACCTGATCTGGCACCAAGTGACTTTCACTTGTTTCCCCATCTGAAAGTTTTATTTGGGAGGGAAAAGCTTCCGAAACGACGACAAGCTCAAGACCGCTGTCCGTACTTGGACCTATTATTTGGACGCGCAGTTTGTCAAGGAGAATATACATAAATTACTCCCCCGGTTCCAAAAGTGCATTGATCGACCTGGAAATTATGTAGCCTAATGATAGGCTGTTACTGAATACAATGTATTAAAAATATGTTGAAAAAAAATTGGGGAATTTTTTATAGAGTAGGGAACCTTACTTTTGAGACGTCTCATATTATACCACCAGCAGCTGCTCTCAACATCGTGATGGAATCGATGGAGAAAAGAGACATCTTACTAAATAAAATATAATTAGGTATTTTGTACAACAGACAATTGTTTACGCCTTAAAGTCATTAAGGAAACATGCTAACCTTCAAAAATCGTTTGAAAGAGGAAAAAGAAAATTTTGACATCGTACATCCATTGTAACAAAGTGTCGAAAACTCCGATCTCCACCTCTGAGCAGACACAACACGCCATGGGGAGCATCTGGAAAAGGGCCAATATCGATCATAATTATATCTGACACTCGATAAGCTGGCAAATGATTGATGATTTGTTGTTGTGTTTCTCTCTACAATGCCATTCCCAGAGTCGAGTATCAGAACCAGATCTGTGCATTTGATTAGCCATTTATTCGGATTACAATGTGCAAGGTCATGCAAGCTGCCAAGTTTGCTCAAGTGTCTTCCTCTTCTTCTTTTACTCTTTTGAATTCTACTTCTTATTTATGCCCAGCTCTATCATCATAATATATTCTATTCCTCTGAATGACCAACTCATTCATTCCACTTTATTACCTTCCGTCTCATGTGGATAGGTTTCCTTATTATTTTCACGATAGTCTTCGATTATTATTTCGAGTAATTTAGACGAATGTTTTTATTTTAAAGTAACCAAAAAAGAAACTATGTCATCAAATGATTATCTTTGATATTTTTAACTGAGTTCCTTGACTAATTTATTGTACACTTGAAAATGGAAGTAACATAGGGTTGAGATCAACTCGTAAATAACTAAATTCAACTTAACCCTTTTATCTTCTACTCCTGATCAACCACTCAAGGCTCCAATACAATAAATAATGAAATAACTGTTATGCTGGTAGAAACCAATGCTCATGTCAATTGAATCTCAAGTGTTTTAATTATAAACAGGCAATGTGGTAGAGGAATGAAGTTTCATATGAAGACAAAACTCAAAATGCAAGAAATAGGTACGTACCTACTATGCAATAAAAGAGAGCAACTGTAAACCAAAAGTACCCAGTGAAACTACAAGGAAACTTGAATATTGACGACGGCACTCTGAATATTTTGTCTTGTGGCTCACCCCAACCCATCTGGAAAACTCAAATACATATTGCGGTTTTATAAAATACAAGTCTTGGGTTTTCTTTGAATGTTGTAAAGGGAATAGAGATTGTAGGAGAAAAGTTATTAGAAAAGATACAAATCCACAAATGAAAAATGAATGACCTTACGATCCAGTGGTGTATGTTTATTTGGAACTTTTATAAAATTGTAGTTATGGCTGGTTAGTATAAGATTAGGTTGAAGGCACACTATAACAAGATATTTGGTGTCGATTATTTTGTAATCATCTGATTTTCTATAGGTACTGAAGCACTTTAAAATATTAATTTTTTACTGGTATACCTACATTTCTGTTTAATACAAAGCAACCATTGGATCCCTTTTAACAGCATATAAGTAAAACTATAGTTACAACAGATGACCAATCATAAGAACTCAAGTTCAATGAAAAACAACATGATGGATAAAGTTTCGATCTCCACCTCTGTTCTGATCTCCACTTTTCTTTTCAAGTGTGAAGCATTGCGACATGAGATGTCTGCTGTCCCCAGGGTCTGCCCAACAAAAATTCAATTTTCTCCCTCTCTCACACAAGTTCCATCTGACAGTCTCTTAGGTGAATGCAATGTATTTGTTTCTTAGATCCCTGCAAAACGTCTGAATCTTCTACCTGGGTTTTCTTATTAGAATGAATGGGATTGGGAGCGATCGCAATCCTTTCTGGTCCATTTGTCTTTCCCCTTTATTAAACATTATTTCTCCTGGTTGTATTTTCTTTCTGGTGTTATTCCTTCTTAGTAGTTACTCATAATATGATATATATTGACGTTATTCATAGTGGATTTTATTACAAATCCAAGTACGGGGTGTAAGTCTAAGTATTAACTTTGCTGTCAGTTTCTTCCAGGCATTTTCAACAAGAAGCTCTTTAACTTATATTATAAGTGGGTGGTAACCCACTGTATATTTTGTTGTCTCAGTTTGATAAATTTCCTACTTTCTCTTAAATTTGGGCTTAACCTCGCTTTCAACTGCATGGTCATATTATCACGACAGAGGTGTTACCCTGGGAACTCAAAAACCTGCAGGAAACTCACACACCTGCTACCCACATTAACCTCACCCAGCCTGGGTTGGGCGGGAATGCCAGCATCACGAAGTCTTCTCCTCGCATTCAACGCGCCATCGACGCTGGCTCTCAAGCTTCAATTTATAATTCCACGAAAATTAAATTGTCTGAAGTAACATACAAGTACAAAAAAAGGAATTTATTTTCATAAAATAATTTCACTGAGTATAAGAACTTCGTCGTCCCCTTTCCAATTGTCATTCATTAATCTTACAATTTGTCCTTTAAGAGTGACAATTGCTAGGCGACCTTTATCTAGTGATGACCTTTCCAGAATTGTCTTTATGTGTTACAACTGTTAGTGAATCATTAGATGTAATCATTCTGCCCATATCATTTATCAGTATAAAGTCTATGAAGTAATGTGTAATGGGACTACTCGTAAGTCTCGCTTCACTATATTTAAAAGCATCTGATGTCTCTTTCAGATCCATGGAATTGTTTCAATTGGATGACGGATGAAGACTGTTAAAGAAAGCAATAATAGTCAAGCAATTTAATTGCATTTTATTATATTGCTTGACCATTGGATGCAGAAGTGCATCATGTCAATGAAGACCAATGTGAACCATCTATCAATCAGGCGCGTCGTGTCTTCATGTGGCAGACACAAACGTCCATTAGAAATTGAAACTTCCAAATCCGAAGATTAATCTTGGTTTCTATCTGACATACCTACTCATTGCGTCATTTTTCCTATTCCTTAATGGATAGCCTCTGTTATTTTTTCTCGTTCTTAAACATTATAAAGATGGCAGAATACATTTTCTCAAGGTTTGAACATGAGGATGTGTCTATGAATCTTTTTCAGTTCTGCAAATGTGCACATTTTCATGGTTTGATTTTATACTTATTTGAAATCTTGCCGTAAGTACTTTCGTTATCTCTAAACAGATTGTTTATATGATTTTACTGATGATCTTTCTTAATCACAGAATACCTAATATACAACTTCTAGTACTCAGTCATTATGATCAAAGTTTCTCTTTTTGCATCTTTTTCGTATTGAGTTCCAAACTAAACAAATTACAAGATGTCTGTTTGTTAAATTGACTTTTTTTTTTGTAAAAACGAATTTTTATTATCAATTATTCTTTTTCATCATTTTCGTAGCGCGGATTCTCTTCCTCCAGATTTCTCATGAGTTCATGGAGATGTGAGACTTTCAGATTCTCAACCATCTCTCGACGCCTCCATGTCTAAGGGCCTTGACGAGTGATTAGCTCTGTCATGTGTAATGGTAATGGTGCACCATGCAGTTTGAGCACATCAAATAATAAGGCCGACTTCATCCCGTGGATGTAGTATCAGTATGACGCATCATTGCTTGCCATGATATGGGGGGCGTCTCGGTGAGTTGAGTCCTCTTTTCCTGGGAACTGCAACACTGCTATAGTCTTCAGCTTGAGCTTTTAGTGCTCATACCAAACTTAAATTGCTAAACCCAAGTGTGACAAATTTACTTCATCAAGTCTCGTTGTTTTCTTCTTCAGTGCGAGATTTAGCCATGGCCTAGTACTTATTTATCTTCATGTACAATATGAAGCTTATAATTAAGAATAATTCTTATATGTAGTTAAGAATTGAGTGTAGATTGACAAACGCTTTTTATAAAAATTATGTTTGGTAGATACCTATTCTATTACTTTACCACCGTCCATCTTATTTGTAATTATAACAACAAGTGCTGAGCCGCGCTGGTTGCATTCTCATGCGAGCACGTAAACAAAAACATCAGAAATTATTTATTTGTTATTGCTAGTAATTACAATTGGAACTGGTGCTGGTACAGTTTGTTTTAAGTGGCTCTTAAGTGTGTGTTGACCCTCCCGCTTAGATAGAGTGAGTCGAATAACATAATCATATGTCTGTCTTCGTTATGAGAACTTGGTCACAAAAAGTTATACTCCTTATAAAGGTTGTTTTACGGATCGATTCAAAATCAGAAGTCTAATTATTAAAATTTTATACAGGTAGGTACTTGCTTTAATCTTGGCGGGATGGATAGCTAACTTGTATAGGTACAGTCTTGAAATTTTATTCAACGGACCATTAAAACTGATTGTTAACTTCAATTCGTTACCTTTATTTACCTAGTTTGCTGGTAATGTGATGGGGATTGGAGGTGAATCATCTGACATCGAACATTTTACTTCTGCACCACCATTTGAACAGTAAAATTTATTTGTGTTAATTTTAACCCTCTGTGAGACATATTTCTAATAAAAAAATGACAGTTCTCTCAAAGGTTGACCAATGAACTAAGTGTAGTATTACATAAATTACTTATTAGTTAAGCAAAATTAAAGCCCGTTTAGCCAGCGTCGATGGCATGTTGAATACACCGGTTCCCTTCAGAACACCGAAGTTAAGCGACATCCAGCGAGGTTAAGACTTGGATGGGTGACCATTCAAATTCTAATTCTCGTGACGCTGGCTTTTCCCGGCCCCACTCAGGCTGGGTGAGGTCAATGTGAGTAGCAGGTTTGTGAGTTTCCTGCGAATGGAGGGTAAAACCCCCGTCGTGATATGACCATGGCAGTTGAAAGCGACGTTAAACCCCACTTAAAAAAAAAAAAAAAAAAAAAAGCCCGTTTAGGGTCAAGGGGGGTATTTACGAACAGGGGGTAATTACGAACAGTGGTCATTGTAGCTAAACAGGATAAGATATTTCGAATCTGGTGGTTGAATACTATTATTTTGAATTGTTTTTATAGGTTGAACACGAGTTTTCGATAGTATTTATTTTCAGTTGTAGTTAGTAAGCTAGTGAAAATAGATCTATCAAAAAAATTGATTTTTGAAGTTTTTGATTTTTTTAAAACAATTTTTTATGTAAGTATTACTTGAATTTTTATCATTATTTTACTTTTAATTATTGATAAGCATGTTTTTGGTTATTATTTTACAAAAATAATTGTTTTAAACCATTTTTTAATTTATAGTTTTTGGCTGTTCTTAATTACCCCTGCATTTTTTTGCTGTGGGGTAATTACGAACGCATATTTTGGGTGTTTGTTTTACCCTATAACTTTTTTTGTATTTATCAAAACACTCAGAATGCCCCGGAACTACAAGATGAAGAAACCACCTCCTTTGTATACAGAAGCACAAATGATATCTGCTATCGTATTAGATGTTTTTAATGGCAACCTGGCTGTCAGAAGAGCAACGGCAGTGTTTTGAGATTCCGCAAACCAAAGTAGAATTTTCCAAACGTAAGGCTCAAAATCCTGAAATACTGGGAGGTTGTAAGAAGTACCAAGAGATTAGTACCCTAATGTATTGGACCCAATGAAGGTATTTGTGTACTTGAACATAGCAAAAGAAAGGAAGAAAAATGAAAGTGTAGAAAACGAAAAGAAATATAGGGGGAACAGTTTCAAAAAAGAAGAAAAAAATGAAGGTAGAAGAAGACAAATCTGAGATTGACAATGACCTAGAAACTATTGATAAGACCAAAATCTGTAAAAAAAAAAATTAAAAAAATATATAAAACACCTTTCAAAAGCTCTCATACTTAACTATTACTATTATTATACTTTTATTACCAGCCTCCGTGGCGTAACGGTTGTGACTACTGCCCGTAGTCCAGAGATCCTTAGTTCGGTTCCCGGTTGGAGCAGACTTTTCGCACAGAAAATTCTGTCCCCTCCGAACATGTGAGGCTGGCGATTCCGGCCCCACCCAGGCTGGGTGAGGTTAATGTGGGTAGCTGGTACGATTCCCAGCGAATGGAGGGTGAAACCCCCGTCCTGTCTACCTCAAGTCAGGATGTTAAAACCAAATAGAATCAATGGGCATGAAAGGAGCCTAGACATTGGATCTGGGCGTCCATATAATACTCTCACCACCGTGATTTAGGTATCTATACCTATCTCACGGACACAAAATTATTATTATTACTATTATTTGCAAGATAGAGATACCCTATTTGATAAGAGCTGACTACCTTCGTGGTTAGGATTCAAACCACTATCCTGTCTATCCATAAACTTTGCATATTGTCATACAGGTGGCTAAAGACACAAAGTACAATTTTGGTGTATTATTTGTACATAAAAAGCACATATTGCCATTAAAAAGTTCGTTTTTAATATTGTATAATGTGTTCGCATTTACCCCCGTCAGGCGGGGGTAAATGCGAACAGGCGGGGGTAAATAAGAACACCACTAAACAGATACTACAGTATGCACAAAACTATTTATAATGCACCATTAGAATGCTAAATAAGTCTATATACCAAAAAAATCACAAGACATGGATTTTACAAAAGCAACTCAGGGTTACAGATATGTTTATAAAATGTAGCTCAAAATCGTTCGTAATTACCCCCCTTGACCCTACTTATTTTACATGCTCTTGATGGTAATTTGAACTTCTAGTAGGTAGTTAGTATTTCCCCATGGTCCGCTACAATCCTATGTTACTACTTATCCACCATAGAGAAATTTACATTGAAAAATGACACATGAGTTTTTTTAAAGAAAGTAGTATTTAAAAAATGGTCACGGGAAGAAACCAAAAAAATGAAGGTAGAAAATATGGGATTAAAAGAGTGAAGGGTTAATACTTTGAGTAACTTTACAGCTGCCTCTTACTTATTTGTTTTTTTACAATTTCAAGTCTGGTTTTAATTTATTTATTAATGTTTATTTTTAATGGCTATTGGATTTGTATTATTGCGCTCACGAGGATAAAGATTCATACAAGGCAAGATGTAGGTAAGTAGTATACGTTCCAATTAGCAAATCAGCCAATATTATTACCCGAGTTTTTGGTCTACTTCAAAAAATACAGATAAAATTAATTGTATTTTCAAGCAGAATTCAGCTTTGAGCAATTTATTGAGATTTATTTGAATGGTTGACACAAGACTGGTGTGGATAGTGGGGTTACATACTAGAGGTTGGTATAAAGTGTGAAACGTGATTATCTGATTGATACACCAACGCTTTATTTAAGAGCATACTATCCAAATTTCAAATTATTTTACAGGTATAAGTGAGGATTATGAGTATAAGATTTCAAATTTTGTACTTATCTACATATACGAATTCTCATCCCATCTGATAATAGTCAGTCAATTCGGAAATGGGTTACCTGAAACAGTAAAAAAAAATATAAAATTATAACTCGGTAATATCAAAAACCTGACAGTACACTCCAACACTATAGGAGACAAGTGGGACAGATTTATCTACTCTATCATTATGGTTATTCAAAATAACAAGTATACCTACCCTAATTTGCCATTGAAAGAGTTATCAAAAAAATCCGATTTGCAAAGCCGATTTACGTCCCAAATGTTTTGTACACTTACCAGGGAATCGACTCTGAACCACTTTTTCGAACACTTCTAAAATTTTGAGCTCCGTAAGAATTACAAAAATATCATAATATTTTATTTTTTTTTAAATAATGCGCAAACAAACTCTTGTAACCACATAGCTCTTGTCAAGTGCGTGCTAGCATGCACTTGGGAAGCATTAGGCATGCACTGGGATTATACTCTGTGTGCGATCTGGTGGCAACCAGGGCCGCGGCTAAAAATATACACGACTTGATGTGGATTTGATAAAGTTCAACATTTTAGGTAATTTCATTTTTTCCTTTGAAGCATGCCCTTTACAGAGCTTAGACAAGTATGCGAGAGAAGCATTTGAAAAAATTGTAAATTCACGAGACTCCAGAGTAAACGATTCTAGATTAGACACGTGAATGGTATTTTCTGCACTAAAAAAATATACAATCATATTAAAGGTATAGATAGCACTGTTTTGTTACAAAGCTCCAGAGTTTCATTATCACTTCATCGAATGCAATCTGGTTTTTTTATAATGAAGACGTTACAAGAAATGGTTCTTATCCTTATGGAAAGAAATAATATTTTATGATCAAGGTAGGTCACGTAATCTCAACATTGTTTTCAAAATGTTTATGTGAAAATACAAAAGATCTCTAAATAAAATCATATCTATGAATTACATACATAGGTAGGTACGAAGTGACGTTATACCCCAACAAACAAACTTTACTGATTTGTAAGAATTTCTGGATTATACTATAGGTACTGTTTTAATTAATAATAATAAATATATTAGCTGAACTTTACGTATTTCAAAGAATTTTTTAGTTGATAACCTTTTTCCTCGTAAATAATATAAAGTGAAATACCTATTATTATAATGATTAGCCTAATATAATATATAGGTACCTACATAGAAAATTCATCTCTCGACGAATTTCCCAGAATTTTTTCGATTCTCTAATACTTTCAATTTTATACTAAAGCGGGTATAAAAATGATTCTTTGATGTGGAATAAATAACTGATGTTGATTTCATGAAAATTAATCAGTTCCACATTGAGAATAATATCAAGTTCAGAGCCATGTCATTTTAATGAAGTACTCCTTTTTATCCCTGACTCTTATCTGCATTCTCTCTGACTCTTAATCTTAATCGTATTAAATTTCTCTTTGATTTTCTCTTTCTACTTTCAATGCATTTTCCTCTCTTCCCATGGATCCGACTATACCTCCTCTTGGTCTACCCTGCTTCTACCGTCATCCTTAATTTACTCTAGTTCTATTCGACCCTATTCTGGCACATTATTTCTCTCTCTATATAACACATTTTCTCTTTCCCTCTCTTCTTCACTTCTTGAGCTTCTTCTAACTTGTATATTAGATGAATTAGTAATTAAAAACAATACATTAGAAGTAAAACGTAAATGTAAATCCCAAAATTACAATTGTAATGAACTTCTTTGATGCTATTATAGCAGTAAACAGCTGTTGTAGAATCCAGTAAATGACTTCAACATACCTACATATTTATGTTGACCTGGGTTCGATCACCAGCAGCGCAGAAATTTTCTGATGTGTATTTGGATGTCCTGGGTCATCTCGTCTTTCGTGAGGAAAAAAGAATTGCAATTTGAAAAGATAGTTATGTACTCATAACAACAAAAAGATGTAAATAGATATGTAATTATGTAGGCAATCACTTACTAGAGGAGTTATCGCATTCCCTGCAAAGACTCCGCTCTCTACAGCTAAAAATACACTCCCGCATTCCACCTTGTTCTGATAGGAAACACATCGAAGGGATGTTGTTCATTTCACACTGCCACCCTTTCATCCCTTTTAGAAAACAGATCCGGATTCGATCGCAGATAAAACGCTTCTTGAGTTGAGATAATTATCGCTGGAGCCCCACCTCAGGCTGGGGGCCTAGCAGACAAATCACTCGAGTACTTGTGAGGCCCGTGTTCAGGAGGTAGGGTCCTTGAGACATGTTGAATAATGAGTCGACCACTTCCAAAACTTAGTAACTCACAAGCAAGCAATTTTTCAGGAGAGCCAAAAAACTGTCACGCTTTTTACTAACTAATTTAATATTCCGTTTTTTGGTTTTCTTATTAAGAATACAATGTTAATTAGTTCCCTAGAAAAAAAACCTAAATTTACTAACCAAAAGCAAGAAAGTTACAAGTATTGTTGCAGTACAAGATTTTAAAATTCAATTTTGCATGGAATTAAACATTTTAGAGAAAACCCGATTTCACCATTCGTTGCGGAAGAATAGACAGATTATGAGGGTATGCATTACTCAAAATCGGAAAAAATGGAATTGAGTTCTGGAATTGACCTACTCAATTCATGGTCTTGGATTAAACGGTTCCAGATTTTTTAAGATCGCCACTTTTGACTTACTGCGGGATTACACTGAGGCACTATTGAAGCAACGGAATACAGATATAGGTGATCCATGCTACAATAAGCCCTGTAATAAAATATTGGAAAACTATTTATAAGTCCGTTGTTCATTTTACCCAGTGGCTAATCACTGTGGCCGAGTGAGTTAGGCATTGCACGCATGATTCGATCCCCAGAGAACAGGAATTTTTCTATAATTACTGGTGATTCAGTAAAAAAATCTCTGATTCTCGCGATAGTAAAAATTGAAAATTTTGATTACTATTCACGAGAAAGCATTGTGTCCATAAAATTGGCAGTGGATTTTTTTAAATGAGTAAAGATTACCTTAGCTTTTCAACTGAAATTCTTCTAATTACGTACCTGAGACAAATAACTTGGAGCACCCACCCCCACCCCTATCACTTGTTTCCCTCCCTCTCTGTATGAACTCAGACAAATAACTGAACCCCCCTCGCCCGGATGAATACACAGATATAGATAAGCAGCCCCAAGACAGATAACCAGCAACATACGCCGGCATGTGCTACGTGTTAAACGTCAAAGATCAATCAAAATTTTAACAAGACTCCTTGCTTAAATTCCAAGACATTGGTACAGTGAACAGATGCCAGAATTGAGATGAGACTATATCAACTAGTGACGAATTTCCTGCAAATT